>CM077102.1:30823423-30835463 GCA_039619505.1 Cimex hemipterus
TTTGATTAAAGAACATTGCTTTAAAGTAACTAGTTTCTTTTTTTTTTTTGTTTAATACCAAAATCCTGCATTATTTTCCGGACAACCCAATAAAAACATTCGAACTGCCATAGATTAAAGCATGCCCCCCCATGAGCTAGGATAATCAAGCGATTCAAAACGTCGACTTAATATTCTATCCAACACGGTTGAACTGACAAATGGCAGATGGAAAATTTGAAATAATGTTTTATGGAGCCCAAAGGAACCAGCAGTGGTACTTTTAATACATGGAACCTGGGGGAATAGGCATAAATCTTCACATTTTACTTCCATGAATTATGCATTTAATGAAAACGTTTAGTCTGGGCTTATAGAAGTCAAAATTATATGTACGTTTATAGAAAACCATAAACAGGAGAAAAAAATTAAATTCAGTTAATTAAGAGGTTTTTTTAGTTGAGATTAAAAAGTCAGTGTCACGAGCGGGATTCGAACCCACGATCTTCGGCTAGATATGCCGCTAGTCTACCATTTGGGCTATCGTGACCTCGACCACTCGGACATTTCCCATCCCAACCTCACCTTTGAATTTTTCCTCCTTTTTTGCCATTTTTCAAATGTTTTGTAATCTATTTTATTCTCTGCGACACATGAAATGGCCACGGAGAGCTTTAGTGAAGTATACTTCATTTTAATTCATTAAATTCACTATTTTTAGTGATCCGCTTGACCAATTATTTCATTTATTAATTAAGGTTTTTTTTCGTTGAGGTAAAAAGTCAATGTCACGAGCGGGATTTGAACCCACGACTTCGGCTAGGTTCGCTGCTCCTCTATCGCTTGAGCTAACGTGACTGCGGTCCACTCGAACACGAGCTTCCCATCTCGACCTCAACTTTTGAATTTTCCTTCCTTTTTGCCATTTTTCAGCTACCTTAATTATTCGAAAGGTATTCATTGGCCAATCGGACCACGAAAACTAGCGAATTATTTTCAATGTATTAACCTAAAAATGTTACTTGCATTATCCCTTGTTAAATGAATTGTTATATGAATATACCATAAGTATTATGACGAATATTAAATAATTAAACAGTAGAAACGAATTTTTACAAAGTAAAACGGGGGGCATTTTTTATCTTACCAAAAAATTTTGTGTTATTATTTTTAAACAGTTTTTAAATTTATTTAGTAAATACGACCAAAATGTTTTAATTATGAACAGTATGGGTCAAAAATTAGTCATGTCTAAAGATTAATGATTGATCACTCAGACCGTTAGTCATGATTGATAGTAGGTGTATGATTTAGTCATTAGTCACCATATGTGATTGATGGCTAAATTAGTCATGACTAGTAGTTATAATACGAGGCATAACTAATTTAGTCACAATATAGTTAGTCATTAAAAAATTTTTCTCCAATAGAAATTTATTTAATCAAAAACGAAAATCCTTCAAACCTTATTTAACAAAAATCAATCTTCCACTTACAAATGAAACCACGTCGTTATGTACAGCCAAAAAATAATCATAATAATAATAAAATAAAATAAAGAAGCTGGCCTAGAAAAAGTTACGCTTTGAAAAATAAATGTTTCCATAATTATGTAACTTTGGTTTTCGTTTATGATAACACTTTTTGAAGGTTGGCTTTGCGCACGATTCTCATCTCAAAAATTTTATCCGGAGTCTGTTGGATTTTGATAAGTTGGTCATTCTGGTCAGAGTTGGGAAAATCTAATTCAATCACGATTAAGTACTTTGATTGAACTTTAATCATGGTTGAATAACTCACATTAATCATTGTATGATGTAGTCATACTTCATGATTGAATTAGTTAGATTTTACTCATCTCTGATGATGAATAGTAAGTTTGACTTTTTTTAAATTTACGTAGCCGAACTGTGGGACTAGGCCGAATCATCCAACTTCCAACGAATTCAGTTCTTTCGATCTGAAGTTCTCCGACGTCCCACTTCTACGTCGCCAATCAAACGATCCATAAAGATCTTAAAATCTCTTTCCTGAAGAATCCGATCCGAACACGTTTTCTCAATTTCCACTCTAAACTATCCATCCACCCTAGCTCACTAGCCCTATCTCGTTCCTCAATGTCTCACCCTTACAATCCTCTTTGCGATCTTTGTCTTAACGAACCCAATTTAATAAAAGTCGTCCAGTACTGGTTGGTTTCTAACTCCACTTCCTCCTGGTATGAGAGATCTATCATATTTTTATGTAACTAGACAATTTCCGTAATGTATATATTGTACAGATAAAAAAATTCCTATTAGAAAAATTACATTTTTTTTAAATCTGCGTATAATTTTTTTTTTGTACAGAAACGTCTATAAAGTTTTGATACGGGTCATGAAACATTTTGCCTTGAATACCCCTGTTTCTCAACCTCATCACTTAGGCCCTAATTGAAACTGGTGATTGATCTTCTTAACATGTTAAGTGAAACTTGCCTCGAACCAGAAATCCAATTTCACTTCATTTCATTGCCCGATGCATGAAGGATCGACCTTCTTAGACCAATTTCCATATTGAAGGGAAATGGAATCCGAAATGGCGGAAGTATGCTGCAAAAGTATGGGTCGGAGAATTACGGGACATGATCTAAAATGCAGGCACTTGGATTGATTGGAGATTTCCGTCTTAGAAATTTTAACACGTCATAAGATGGACTTATTGAACTTACACGTGCTCTATAAGTATAAAACTTTTTTTTTTCATCTTCGGAGAAATTACAATAAAAAATCCGGAAAAACAAATATACCAACACAGTAAACAATTTATTGCTTCATTAAATGAAGAAGAAAAAAAAACTTTTCGGAGATTAACAATGGCTTAATGGAAAAAAGAGTACATTTTAAAATGATTTATATGTAATATATCTTCAGTAGTTTTGACTAAATTATTTGCAATTAAAAAACGTAAAATCAATTTATTTTTCTTCGATCTGATTACAATAAGAAGCAAATATAATTTAGTGATCAGACTACGTTTTCTATAAGTTTACGGTTGGTTTTGGACTGATGGTGTGGATTAAATTCAATCGATTTTTTTTAGTTCTTTTTAGGGTCCCTTCAGTAGTTGGGAAAAAGGTGATATAAAAACAAATTTCCGATTGCCGACAGGTTTCAGACTATATATTTTCTTTATCTTCAGGTCTGCAATCCGCAAAATATACGGTCTTAACTTGATATTTATTAACTTTTCTACTTTCAGTGTAGAATGAATAACCAATATTATATTTTCTTTAAATATCTCCTAAATATTTCGTGAGTTTTTTTTTTTTTTGGGGTGGGGATTATTTTTGAAACTCGAACATCGAGAATGGTATTCATCGTGATCCGCTTTCGTGTTGGGGTCTCAAGCTGTTGACGTACAAATCAATTTGAGCCTTCTGAATCTATCTTTACATAACCCAACTTTCGCGGAAATAGGTCTCAATTGACTTTCTGATTGCGTCGTTCACTTTTCTCAAAATCTAGTGAACCAATTTTTAATGACATGCTATGAAAAAAATATATTTTGTATATATTTTAATGGTGGATGGATGGATACTAGGGATTGGAGGAGTTCCCTCCTGAGCACTGCAGCTGTACAGCTTATTGTACTATACCCCGGCTCCATTTTTTGGGGAGGGCTAACAACACAAAATGAAATTGAGCCCCCGTTGTACCAGTGTTCTTCCATCGAAGAAACTCATTTTTGAAGGGGGTTGGGACCAGGTTCAGGGTCGATGAGATCCGGTCCCGCCCCTTCCATTGATAAGTGCCGTGTCAATTTGTTTTAATTGCGGCCACCGGTCCTCTTAGGCGTCAGAAAATTCCAGAGGCGACGGTGGGGATCGAACCCACGACTGCGGGGTCTACTACCCGAGAGTCTGACGCCTTAACCACTCGGCTACCGCAGCCCATCTATTATTTTTTTTTACATTTTAATGGTTCGTGTTTTATTACAAAACTAAGTTCCTCTTCTTTCAATTGCTCTGTTTGACGTTAAAATGATTTTAGTCGTTAGCTGTTCAATTATCTTAAATCAGATCTTTGAATAAAGACTTCTCCAAAATCGTAATAATTTTAGAAGCAAAAAAATCGATAATTCAAATTTAGGTAAAAATGTATTTTTAGGGATGTATGGAGGTACTAAAAGGAAATGTCATCTTAGTTTCATGAACAAAATTTATGAACTATTTTACTGGTAAAACATTTGGTTATTTATTTAAAAATGTTTGGTTATTCGTAAACTTAGATATCTTTTACTATATTTTTATTGCAATCATCGTAAAAAAAGTCGTAAAACGAATAATCACATAGTTAATTTTAGCATGTATAAAGGCGAAATGGCATTATTATAAAACGGAAAATTTCAGCTTTTGTCAAAAAATTTGGCGAAACGAGGACCTGTTCTCAAAGGAGGCGCACATGTGTCTGATATTTTGAAGTGGAGACTCATTTAAAAGAATTGGTTTAATACTTTTTTTAAATTTATTAAAACTGATTTTATTAGACCAACCATTAATTTTACAAAAAATATTATGAAATAAATATTTATATTCTTATAAAACCATTTGTACAAAAGAATTTACAATTCATTATTCACTATTCATTTTGTTGAAGCGTACTATATTTTGTATATATTGTATATTGTATATTTTCAGCATAAGTTACATGTAATTATTATTGTTATGTGTGAATTTTGGTTATCTTCACGTCGCGCACCTGAATGGCCGTGAAGTGTGAAAATGTGCTTGACGACGAGGCCCAGAGACACTCTTCTTCGCTACTGCTCGTGTTTGAGGCAATCCCGCAACCCTCAAACTTAAAAGATTTCGTGTACACGTACAACATCCGCAATTTAATCGGGACTTTTTTTTTTTTTTGGTTGGGAGAGGGGGATAGGAAACCCCAAGGGAACCAGCAGGTATGGAGCCCACGACAAAAGTGACAAAAGTCTCAATAGCTAGACATGTACCTCCCCCCCCTATATGTTATGAATATGAAACCTGTTGAGGTCGCCCATTGGGTGTTGATTATGAGATTCGTTTCGAATGCTGAACCAAAATACACCTCTACAAACGGCATTAGTACGGTTGTAACTCGAATGCAACAATGGAGCGCAGTTAAGATACTCAGACACACACGAAACTATTCAGCCTTCATCAGTTCACGTATCAAATTATTATCTTCAAGCCTCGGATCTGAATCACGCTCATCGTGTGCCCGTATGTTAACCGGCCCGACAGTGTTTATCGTATCTTATTTCATTAATAGCTTAGATAAAGGGACGCACCGTTTGATGCTTTTATGTTCAAATAACTTTTGCAATCAAGGTATTACCACACACCCATATTTACTTTATTTGGAATGATTTGCTTATGGCATCATAAATTGAAAAATCCTTTCACATTTTTAACTACACAAGTTCATATGGCTTTGTTCTTTTTAATCTTCTGACTGTCTTTCGGTTATGTAAGACATGTGGTCGCTTCCACATTTGTTGCCACTAGTGTTTGGCGGCAAATCTTTGTATTTCCGCCGTGATCGTATGGAAGTCCGTATTACTTGTATACCAAGGTGCATTGACCATGTTACGTAAGATTTTATTTTGGAGTGTTTCTCTGATTTTGATATTGCTGTGTTTGGTACAACCCCATAGTTGAATATGTGTAATATATGCTTTACGATTTGTTTATATAATAATATAATTTCACTTTTTCTAGCAAGGTTGGAGCCACATCCTAACAACCAGTATATTTAAACCTATTTATGTCCTTTTTCTTCACGTGTTCTTTCCATCTCAGCTTAGCATCTTCCCAGATATTTAGGTGTATTGCTGTAAGGTATAGTAGTACGATCGTTTGTGAGCGACGGAACATGGTCCACCTTTTTGTCTGTAAAAATTAGATGAACTGATTTAGCTTGATTTTCTAAATTTTTGTACATTCGGTTATCTTAGACGATTTTGGTTGAATGGGAGATAGTCGATCCTAGTGATATCACAGCTTGTGTCATCTGCAAACTTTGCAATTTTTCCTCCGTCTATTTTTGGAAAATCACTGGTGTATAACAAGTAAAGGAGCTAATATGCTACCTTGTGGAACTCCTGTATTTATTGTTTTAAATTTTTCATATTGATCTTCTTGTTTGACTCTAACCAGTCGGTCAGTTAGGTAGGAAATGATAATATCGACATACCGCTTTTGTAGGATACGTTTTAGTTTATTGATGAGTCCTTCGTGCCGGATCTTTCCAAAAGCTTGAGAGACATCAAGTAATCAAGTGGTCCCCTGTTGAATGTCTTGTTCGGAATCCAAATTGATGGGGTTTAATACGTGTTAAACAACCTGGCCCCTTGTCGGTAAAGGGCATCATTAAGTAACAAATTTTTCATTATTACAATTTTCACCAAAATTAATATAAATTCTTATTAGCTCCTCAGTCAGTTATTTATCTAAACATTTTTACACGTAATAATTAATTAATTGCACTGTATTGACAAAAAGCTGTTGCGTTGAAAAGGAAAAATACTTGTTAAAGATCCTTTATATTTATGTTTTATGTTGGATGTAATCCTGTGTTCTCGGGGTACAACCGTATTGTCAATTTAGTGATCTCCAGAAAAAACCCCACCGCCATATATTTATAATATGTATTTTTATAAACACAGGCCATAAATAAATTATTAGCACCTTAATCCATACGTCAAGTTAGATGAAATCGTTGGAGCTGTGACGTATTGAGCAGATTGTCGTGGGTTCGAATCCCGCTCATTACACTAACTTTTTCGTCACCACCAAAACTTCAGAATCAAAAGAATTATTAAAATTATTAATATTGTCAATTATGACCGCTAAGTGTATAATGAAAAATAATGTGTGAGGTTTTCTACTAATATACATACAAAATAAAGATAAATATTGAATTTAAACATTATACTATATCAATTACATTTTTTATTTCGTGATTGATGGGAATGAATAAAAGAAGTTAATGTATGCAGTGAATTCTGAATAAGTCTAAGTTGAGAATCTTGGCGGGACAGGGTAATCTCAAGGGGCCAACCTGTAATATAGAATATATATTTGAACCCTCGGCATCACTCTACAAAAAGCCGTCCATCTTTACACGTCTCTCCCTAGGGTAAAATGGGAAGAAATCTACCTTCTAGCAACATTTTTCTAACGTTTTACACGCCTAGGCGTGAATGTGTATGATTTATTTATACATTATTTTCATTTACAGTTACACTGACAGGCAAAACATTCCACCTGGTTTTTTTTCAATTTCTCGATGATCGTCAATCCTTCCCTTAATTTGTATCATTGGATTTGTCAATAAATATTTGTTTAAGTTACGTTTTAAATTGAGAATAACAATTAGAGATAAACACACTTAATCTTTTTCCCAAAACAAGGATAAAGAATTTGTCAATGTTTACTGTTGGGGGGAAGGGCGGATCTTAATTGACCCACAAACTTCCGTACCCGTTTCAAGGGATACAATTAAATTTTGTTGTGTTGTTTTTTTTTCTTTTTTTAAATAGGTGGCAAATATTTATATTTAAGAGGGATTTGGGGAGAAGAAAGGGTGATTGATAATACTTTGACAAAGAACTGAATATTTACAATTTATTTTATACAAAAAAGGTAAAAAAAAAAAGAAATTTCCTTATGAATCCGAATAATTGACATTCAATCTACTGGCCAGGGTTTTACGAAAAAATTCAAATAAAATAAAAGACGAAATGAAAAGGTACTTGGTAGTTGAAAACTCGCTTCTTCAAACAAACGAAATCGGCGGTGTTGACCTGAAGGTTGCTGCTGGGTTTCACGTAGACGAAGGTGCCTGTAGAGCCGGATGACGATACAGTTGACGTCCGTGAGGTCGGTTATGTGACGACACGGTGGTGAATCGACGAAATCGATGTAGAGAGTCCAGAGGAAATCGATATGACGATCGATTATCGCTTTGGTACAAGGTGCGTCTTGTGCTGACCCAGGCAAGCGAGAGACTGATTTATACCTGGGCAAAGGCCGAAGACACCGGCGTTATCGCTTGCAAAAATGAAAACAATGGGGCCTCAGCGAGTTAAACAGGGCCTCCCGAGGCGAACCTTGGTCAACCGAAAATAACAAAAATAAAGGCTCCTCGGGCGTCAACATTTACGTTTTACAAAATTTAAAATATTTTTTCAATTTTATTTGAATTATAAAGTAATAAACTGTTTAGATTTCGCCTTTATCTTCTTAATTTCAATTTTTAAACTTAAAAATGCGACTTAGTCTTTGTGCTGAGGATTGTGCGGGGTGTGGCACTTACTGATGAGGGACGTACCATCAGGTTGCAGCTATTGCCATCGGTGTTCTCTGCAAAACTGCGAAACGCCGCTAGTCGTTTTCGAAAACAAGGTCCTCCCATAAAAGGGCCGGTTCTGGACGCCCTAGCATAACAAAACGCACAGGATGATGGCCGTTTTTTGACTTTGAGAATTTTGCGAAACCGGCATCTTAATGTTGTTCATGGGATTCATTAGCTCCAGCACGTTTGAAGTGTCCAAATTTCTGAACACACTTCTCGAAGAAAAATCAGTTTGGCTTTTCGCCGCGTAGGAGGACCAGAATTGATCGGAACCCACATAGTTTTAAGGTTCCTTTTTGCTCGAAAGCACAGCCATTGTACGTTTCATAGATGAGTGTAAACTATGATCTCCATATGAGCGTGAAAGAGGGTGGAGAAGGTGAAATGAAAGGTCGGAAGTCTGTAATTTTGTCTCAGAGCCAACCTTTTCAAAGTAGCTCAGAATTCCAATGGAGACTCGCATAGAGGTGGCTGTTCTTCGTGGAAGGTCTATGACGGATACTCGCTCTGTGGATGACAATTCTATTCTAATGGCAGATGTCGCTCTCATAAAACAATCGTACCTTCAAAAGAATAACAACAGGGTCTTAGCCTGCCCAGCCCGTACACCAGACATGAACTCCATCGAATATTTATGAGATAACCTCAAAAGGTTTCCTCATACACAGCACGATCTTGAAAGTTCTCTGCGTGAATGGGCTAACCTCCAGAAAAGAGACATTTCCAGACTGGTAGAAAGTATGCCGAGGCGTATTCGATATGTAATTAAGTCATTAGCAAGAAATACGTGATATTGAAAGGTTAATAAAAATCTAAAACTTTTTTATAATGACTTTTTTAGACAAAGAGTCAATTCTTAAATATTAAAAAATGTGAAACTTAGAATATTATATAAAAATATATTGAAATCAAATTATATTACAAGTGGCTGGAATTTTTGGCTGTAGTTTATTTATTGCACGTTCACATCAGTCGATTCGGTAGAATCAGATCACTTATTGCTACATATTTTTGAATTATTTAAGTTTTATTCATGGCGTGTATGGTCAGCCTCCATCTAAAATACAGGAATGTTTCAGTTTGCCGAGTTCACTGCCAAAACACCACTAATTTTAACTTTTCATTAAAGAAGCACGGTGGGCTTTGAAAAACCAAACAGACAAAACAAACAGTTTTTTTACGTTGCAATTCAATTTACTGGCTTATTTGTAGTAGGAAAAAAGACCTACTAAACATTAACTGTTATTTGTAATTTCCAGGATATTTGTCGAATCGAAAAATTGGTAGGCCTTTTGTTTCGCTTTGTTAACGTTGACATAAAAATTGTTTTTTTTTTTAAATGACCGTACGGAAATTTTTTATTATTTTCTAGAGAGAAAATAAACCATAAGAGGTTGTTTCTTAAAAATAATTTCATTTTACGGCATAATCTAGGTCAACAGAAAGGAATTTCATTGTTCACCTTTTTGCCCGTTTGTTCGGTCGCGGTTTGTATTTTGGCATATTTTTTGTGTTAATCGTTTTGTATTTATTTTAAAGAATAATTGTTAATAAGTGATAAATATGGTAATAATTACTGAATTTATAACTAGTTTAAAAATTTACCAAACAATCAAATTTTTATTATTTTATTTTTATTTTTATTTTAAAAATATGCTATAAAAATATGTTTTTGTATGTAGAAAAAATTATGGTATATAGTTGAGATAAAAAAAAAATCAATGGCACGAGCGGGATTCGAACCCACGATCTTCGGCTAGACACGCCGCTGGTGTACCACTTGTGCTATGGTGACCTCGATCCACACTAACTTCCCATCTCAACCCACCTTTTTTTTAGGTTTCCCTCCTTTTTGCTACTTTTCAACAGAGCTCAAGCGTACCACGAAATTAGTGAATTTGTATATAGATTTATTTATGATTTATTTTTTACAATTGGATTTAGTTATTTGTAATTATCGTAAATCAAGTTAATAAATAAGCAACGAATTTCAAGTAAACACAATGTAAATTTCCGTTTTTATTAATTTATAATCTGCCCCTCTATAATATTTGTTAAAAATTGAAAGATTAGTTTTTTCCTTACTATATGTATGGACATAAACAAATAATAAATGAGGAAACAAGAGATATTACTTAAGTGAATGTATGTATTAGAGTGAATGAGGCGGGGCTGATGGTGAAATAGCATCCCTATCGCCCCCCACGCCCTTCGACCTTCAGGGAAATGTTTATAAAAGTACCCCATCGACCGCAATAAGATTAGTTTGTTATATTATAATCTGATAAAAAACAATATAAATTTGTTATAAACGATACAAATTTACCAGCCATAATTTCCCATTAAATATTTAAAATAATTATACTTTTTTATCTAAGGTTAAAATGAGAATGTATAATTAATCGAAATTTTAATTATGTATTTATGATTTAGTAATTTATGAGCGAAATAGATTTCAAAACTGTAAAAACAAAATTCCTTATTTCGGGAGTGCCCATCCAAATCAGTGCTGTAACTATGCGAGAAATGTTCCAATTTTATTTCAATCATATAAAACCTCAGCCCAAATGTGTCAATATTAAAACCAAACGAAAAAAAAGCAAATTATTAGCAAAAAATTAGTAAAAATAATTTATGGAATTGTAATTGTGTTCTTTGATAATGAAGTGATAAGGGGGAAGAACCTCAGACTAACAAACCTGTGTTGAAATATTCTAACAATTTACTTTCGCTGTCTGAGCGCGATTAGGAGGAAGAGATTTATCATAACTTAGTTACCCTGGACCAAAACGGAATATTTCCACCGGGTGGAATATTCATTCCCCTCGTCCATATTCCGACGTTATTTCTCTCCGGGCCTATTAGTTCTCACTGCTGGATTACATTGCTGGAGGGCTCATTTATTCCTCTAATGGGCTATCGAAAAAATTAGGCAGGCCTGAAAAGGCGAAAGATGAAAATGGTTATCATGATTTCGGTCAGTTGCATACAACCTGAAACACAGAATCGGGCGTTGATCCAACCGAGGACTAATCCTCCTCTCCTAGCTTTACAGTATCTATAGTATATTTTTTCTTTCCCATCAGTTTATTATATAAAAGCCGTTTATCCTTACATTTTTTCTGGTTATTTCTGG
This sequence comes from Cimex hemipterus, assembly GCA_039619505.1. Lineage (NCBI taxonomy): Eukaryota > Metazoa > Arthropoda > Insecta > Hemiptera > Cimicidae > Cimex > Cimex hemipterus. The sequence goes on from CM077102.1 coordinate 30,834,917, forward strand.
CTCAAGAAGATATCTTTCCAAGGTTAAAGATTTTTTTAAACTTTCAATTAAGTAAAATTTTTAGGTGAGATAAAAAAGCTAGTGCCATTAGCGGGATTCGAACCCACGACTTTCGACTAGATATGCTGCCACTTGAGCTATGGTGACTTCGATCCACCTGGACTCCAACTTCCCATCCCAACCCCACTTTTGAATTTTCCCTCCTTTTTGCCAATTTGGAAGTTTGAGTCCGGGTGGATCGAAGTCATATCTCAAGTGGTACAGCAGCGGCGTATCAAGCCGTCTTGGGTTTGAAACCCGCTCGTGATACTGACTTTTTATCTCAACTAAAAAATTAATTAAAAGATATCAATCGGTCAAGCGGGTCACGAAAATTAATGATGATATTTCAACTGCGACATTGTATAAACCCTCAGGGTGCTGATGTTTTTGAAAAAACAGAAAGCCCATTTGTATGTATTGGGTTGTCCGGAAAATAATGCAGGATTTTGGTATTAAACAAAAAAAAAAGAAACTAGTTACTTTAAAGCAATGTTCTTTAATCAAA
>CM077102.1:30850348-30864480 GCA_039619505.1 Cimex hemipterus
TATAAAATTCATTCTTTAAAAATACCTCTGGGCAAGTAAAACTAACTTGTTAGGCCTAAGCTTTAAAGAAAGAATTTTAAATTTCATTTATCCACGGTTAGGTGACATATATAATAATTCGTTTTCCAAAAAGACTTAGAACATTGCTTTCCCGTTTACTCGGTCGGCCATAAAACAACAATGAGGATCTTTAACGTCCGCACCTAGCCTTCAGGCCATATCGGACATTTTGATTCTCAAGAAGAGAGCTGACGCACCTCCGCATACGCCGCGTACGACATAAGGGGGTTACTGCCGCAGCGTTGGTGTAGAAGCGGCTCAGCACCGAGGGGCCAAGAAACCACGCTTGCCCATTCCGAGTGGTCGGTCTGCATTAAGCATCGAACTGTATGCCGCGCGCAAAGGGCTACCTATGCCGAAATACATCAAACTGGTCTACCGCGCAATCCCTAGATAGAGAAGGCTAGTGGGGCTTCCCTAACGTAGAAACCACCGGATCCTCTCCGGCCGCAGTTTTGTTTAAATGGAATTGCTAACCACTCCCTAGAATATACTGCCCACTGTAAAAACCTCCAATCGAGCCTACACCTACGTGCAAAGCACACACGAGTAGGAGCACCCAATTCCCATCCGCCACTGCTCACACATTCGAGGGACTTTTTAGCGTAATCATAACCCTGCTTGAGTCCTCAACGCTCATACGCTGCCGCCCGATCCGCCGTATCCCGTGAGGCCAGGTTAATAACGCTGGTCATACGCAATTTTCGTACGAAGGCCGTAGATAGAAAACGGCCTTTTCTCTAAGTACCCAGTGGTCTCACGACGGCCAAATACGAGTCCAATCCCATTGGAACAGGGGCTGATCCTTCGAACATTTCTGTTACCCCATAGTACAGAGGTTATGCACCCTCCCCCGTCTAGGCACACCGGATTTGGTTGCCTTAAACCTCATGTTCCTCGGATAAGGCACCCGCCGCCCCATGCCGACCCGAGGCCGAAATTAATACAGCCTTTGCTTTAGAGAGGTTGCCAAGCCCTCAGGGCTACATCATTATATCGCGCCTGGATACCACCCCATAGAGGGGTTACAGGAAACAATGAAGGAATCTGGAATGAGAAAGGGACGTGGATGACGGCAAGGAGTAAACCTTTCTTGGTCCCCTATCATTAACCACATTGTACCTCCCGTCGTCATCGTAGTTCCTCATTAAGTAGACCACGACTCCCTGGCGGATAGAAGCCAATAACAGTGGTATAATGTTTGTGTGCTTGTTTTTCAGTGTCAGTTTGAGTCAGTTAAGAAGTATGAAGCGTCGGCTGTTTTTTGAGTCGCGTGTATGAGTTTCGCCTTTTGTATTTTGACAATGTGCAACGCAGTATAGCAGGGTACATCAGCCATGTAGTCCTTGAGAGGAGTGATTTATTGCAGCAGATATGGGTATGGATGGCTGTAGTAGATGGGTGGTAGATTAACATATATGGGAGCATTGGTTATTCTTCGAGGTCTAAGGGCAAAATTGGCCTGTTCCCACATTTTAATGAAATGGGTTTATTGTTTGAGTGGCAGAATTTTTGATAAAAGGAATCCTATTCACTACAACACATGGTTTTGAAAAACCTTTTTTCCTTCTTTAGAGAAAACGTTCGGAAGCGCAAAGGAAAGTCGCCGGTTATTTGTGGGTCCTGCCCAAAAGGAAATAAAGAGGGGGATAACTATTCGGATAAATATGGCGATAAACGTTTTAACAAACGCTAGAAATTACAGTGAACCAATGTCGTTCTTCTCTGGTAGGAGGTCGTCGGGTATCACAGACGTGAGGCCAAACCAATTCAAACACTTGTTTATCCAAAAAGTCATGGATGTGCCGCGATTTGAACCAGGGCCGCAAGCGAATTAAAAGAGAGTTGTCCCTGTCCATTCGGCCACCGCCGTCCTCAGACCAACCATAACAGATATTGATTGACTCACAAATTCCTTAGAGAAATCTGTATAGATGGACTGGGAAAGTAAGAAGATTAAATTTAAAGATAGTGCGGTACAAAACATATGCTTTAGAGTTTGCCGGAGAGTTTTGGAATATTCTCAAACCCAAATAAGTGCATGTTTTGTGGTAAATATAAAACATTAATAAGAAATCATGAAAAAATTGAATTTGCAAAGCATTGTTAAGGAATAGAAGATTTATATCATGTCTCATCATTTTTGTGCAATTTTTCACTTTTTTAACTTGAAGCTAGTAAATGAAATGCAAATAATTAAGTAAAGCTAGATTAATCAATCCTTGTTATAAAAAAATCGGCGCCAGAGAATAATTAACGAATGTCTTTGATTCACCCAACAATTTTCCTGTCAAACTCTAAATACGCCCAACACAGCAATTCCTGGTATTATTAATTAATGGATTTTCCACAAGGGTGATTTCCAAACCACATTTCGTAATAACAAATAATATTTGTTTAGGACGTCATTTCTTTCAAAGATCGTACATTGCTGCGATGTACATGAAGCTTATCGTAATAACGTGAAACAGAAGGACAAAATGAATAATAATGAAAACCGGTCTGAAAGAGAATTTGATGTTTCTTCCAAGGAAGGAGGAAATGGGGACAATTGGTTTTAACAGTTACGGCCCTCCAGCGCATAGTAAGCAGGCGTATTTTCATTTTCATTTTCCCTAGCTTCATCCCTGAGAAAGATTTCTTTTATAAACTTTTTAAAAGTGTTGTATAATAATTTTTAAAATCTTGTTACATAAACTTATCGAAATATAATAAAATGCAAGAGGAAAGGCGTTTGACGGCCATCATTACAAGGAATACAAGGCAATTGGCTCTGCGGGGGGGGGGTTGATAAGTGTTGTTGAGACTATAAATAAAAGGCAATTTCCAGTTTTTACGAAAGAGAGTCGATTTACTCTGAAAATGCCACTCGGCCGTTTTTAAGTATTCCGTTACACCACCCAGTTTATAAACTTAAATCTTGTTATCTCAAAATTAATGGGATACGAAAAATGGGAAATCGGAGATCGTCTTGATATATTATTACTATCAATTCCCCTAAAATAGCTTACTCGCCTGTTTTAAATAAATTCAGTTCATGTAATTGAAATAAAATTGAATGTTTGGTTATATACAATCCTCTTTTGCTGTACATCAGCATAAAAGTAATATTCGATTATGGAACCTTCCATCAATTTTTTACTTTTTAATAAAAAAAACTCAAAATAAACTGCCCAAACCTGAATCGGAATATGACAATTTTGTACTCTTTACATCCATTTTTTATTTTTATTAAAATTTATTCGAAATTATTTTTTACTGAAGGAAAATTTAATTTATGAATATTAAGAAATAATAAAATAAAAGATTTTAATTCCATAATTTTGTTTATTGGACACAATAATTTTTTTAAACAATATATACCGTATTTGATGTCCTCCGTTATCTGAAACCACTGCGCATCTGTTAGGCATGTTGCCACTAATTTCATAAGGGATTTCATTTCACAGATCTTGCAACGCTGCACTCAGTTGTTGCAGATCAATTGGCTGAGGATGGTGAACGAAAAACATTCTCTGGGAAGCATCCCACATGTGATCAATGGGTGAGGAGGAGGGGCAGATCAGAAATTCCCAACTTATCTATATGGATGAACAACTCCGCCTCTATGAGGTCACGTATTGGCATCCATAAATCGGCAATCACTGCCAGTGTGATCCAAGTTTCAGGGATATTCTTCGATAATTTCATGGTTATGGTCTGTGGTGAGGTTTCTATCAACAATTTAGAGTCCAGTTCGTCCTGTTACTAGCTTCGCATTGCTTAAAAAATTTAATAGTCTCATCTCTGATGTTTTCCAGCATCAACAAAATGTTTGACGAATAGTGCAGTTCTGTATATAATATGTGTATATATTATATCCCTATATATAATATATCCCTCGCAAGCCTAAGGAACTTTTTCTGCAGAACCAGTTGCCTAGCGACATTTTTTTAACAATGGATACCAGGGAACTGAAAGAGTTCCCCCTGATAACTATAACTGTTCAGCACATTACTTAATCCCTGCTCTCATTTGTAGCGGCTTGCACCACGAGTGTGAATTTGAGCCACCGGTGTGCCGGCGTTCTTCCATCGAAAAAGCTCATGTTTGAAGTGAGTTGGGACCAAATTCAGGGTCACTGAGATCTGATCCCGCCCTGATTAATGAGTACCGCGTCAATTTCTTTCAATTGCGGCTACCGGTCCCCTCAGGCACAGAAAAAATGTCTAGAGTCGAAGGTGGGACCCACGACCGCGGGATCTACTAGTCGAGAGTCTGACACCTTAACCACTCGGCTACCGCGGTCCCCGCCTAGCGACATTAATCCGGGGATCAGGTAGCATGGGCCTGTTCACCACCTAGTACAGAAAAATATTATTTGTAGGCTACAGGCCAGACTGGCTACAGAGCAGAGATAAAAGTACTCGGATAGCCGCTATGCCCTTTTTTCTTTTATCACTGACATGGGGAGTGAAAGTCAGTTTACGGTCCACTATCACCCCAAGATATATGAATCTTTTTATAAACCAACGGTCTGCGCTTCACCTTCTGATAAAATATATCCCGATTAATTCGACCTTTGAAAAAATAAAACTTCCTAACCAAGTTGAAATTATCAGCCATAAAACTCTTTCCAAAAACTCAAATACTACTACTTGTACTTGTAGGTACATGGTAGGTAGGTACAAGGGTACTTGCAAAATTCCGTGAAAACATTCCTCTTCAAAAAATTATATCCCATACTTGAAAGTACCAGTAACGTTCATCCCATCAATTCGCATTCCACAGAGCCACAAGTTGATTACATCATTGCATCCTCTCTAGTGAAAGGAACGCAGATCACAGGTAAACGTCGGGCAATCCGATCGAGTGTAGTATCCGAACCGGATCGGCTGCTTTATGGTTTATTACAACTTCTTACAAATCTTGAATGTCCGATAGCTGCTATCGAGTACGCGTCCGAACATCTCCCTCTGCCATCAACTATCCCGAAGCGGGTGTTCCGCAAGGCAGCGTCCTCGACCCTATTCTCTTTTCACACTACAGACATTTCTTGCAATACTAAACAGTACTCGAAAAATCCAGTTTGGAAGAAAGTTTCAAAAAAGTAGAAAATCACACTCAAAGAAAGCAAATCCCAGCAAATCACCCCCTCAAAATTTCTCCAATCTTTTCTGTTTTTCTTTCTTACAATAATCACAATAATAATCATACCAATAAAAATACGTAATTAAACAATTAAAAATTCGTTAATTTATCATCGTATCTACCATTTGAAAAATTGTACGATCAACTTGTAAGTATAATTTTTACAGATCAATCCATGTTTCATGGAGTATAATTAATATTGTAAGAATATTTTAAAAATAGCAGTTTTTAATAAAAGAAAAATAAATTAAATTTAAAAATAAATATGGAATGAAGGTATCCTAAATAATGGTACAGGTATATTCACTAAATCCTCCTTACGGTTGGGGGGAAAAGACCTAATCCAATCTTTTCTCGTCCGAACTAATTCCAAATGAATTTCTTACAAATTCTATTCTCGGGCAGCTTTTTCACATACAACTCCACGATCTACCATTTTTGCAATTCAATATTTTCTATATTAATTATTTATTTCTACGTTCAAAAATATAGAAGACCCGCTTTGCTGACAATTATTGACGTTTGTGATAGTCAAAACTAAGGCGGTTTTTAGCAGAATGCGTTATAAAAGAAAACATCTCCCAGTTCAGGATATTCCCAATCTTGCCATAAAATAAACCAAAGGGTGTTAAATATTTATATGAATAAGCATGCATCAGTTCATACTTTATTTATACTAAAAATACAGTTGCAAAACAAACAACTTCATAAGCGGGCACAAACATGATTTTACACCGAATGATAAACTGTTATTTATTTTAAAATTTAGAGTGGAACAACTACAAATGAACTGAATAATTAACAGAACAGAGTAAAGAGTCTGGCCAGTCCTGCACTCATACCGATTACAATGGTTCAAAGCTACACTTTTTGATAAAAAAAATTGTTTAATTATTTTAATGGCAAAATTCATAGTTCGTTGTATAATTCAATATAGACAAATTTTAACCAATGAATTGAAATATTATACTAAACATAGTCATATACTGGACTCCATATTGTCGAAGGCAATTTCACCGCAGTCCGTTATGTCTAGAAAATTAAAGAAAATTACATCCCTCAAACCAATTCAAATTGGCATAAATTTTTTATTTCTGGATGACAATGCCAGATCTCATATAGACAGAATTGTTCATCAGTTTTTAGAAAACTTGGGAATTTTTCATCTGCCCCGTTCACCAATGTGCCCAAATGTTTAGGCCCAATGAGCGCATGTGTTCGATCACCATCCCAGTTGAGCTGCAGCAACTGAGCGCAGTGCTGTACCATCTGAGGAGTGAAATTCCTTACGAAATTAGTAACTATCTTATTAAAAGTATGCTTAAAGGTGCACAGAGGTTTTAGCTAACACAAGACATTGTAGATAGTATTGATTGTTTAAAAAATTTATTTTGTCCATACACAAAATTATGAAATCCAGACCTTTTATTTTTTTATTTTTCAAGTTGAACTACCCGGAGGTCTTGGGTCGAGAGGGTGGTTTTGAGAGAAGACTCCTGTTGGAAAAGGTATATATCCATTTAACGAGAAGTGCCTACAATTTAAATGTTGACGAGCTAGGTTCCTTCTCAACATTTGTGGGGTTGTTGGAAACTTATAAATAACGGACAAAATGTGGCGACTGTTAGAGGGCGCATAGCGCACAGAGCCTAGTAGCCTTTGCTAACTGTAACAGTCCAACCTTAGGTGAGGCGACGTTGTTTCTTGTTCTCATCTTAATCGTAATTCCTTTGTACATATCTTTTTAACTTTAATTCTAGTCATTAATGTAATACTCTGCTTTACATATAGCTTTAAGGACAAAAATAGCTCGTAAGAACAAAACCAGTTGGGCCTGTCATTTTATGAATTCGCTAGTGAGGTAATTTTATGAAAAAAATGTTATTGAACAATGGTTTATATTATAATTACTCACTACTTTCATAGATTCTTGGTCACCATATATAACCGAATGCAGGCCATGTGCTTCATAACCTAAACCGGAACACTGTGCCGATGAGAATTTTTTCTTTTTTTCTCTTGGTCTCTTCTGTCTTGGGAAAAGTATGTAGTGTTGGTTTAATTGTTGATTATTATAATTATATTAATTATGTATATTTTTTTGCAATAAATAGGCCATGATGATGGCAGCATAATGATGACAAAAGCTTGATGATCCCAACACTTTTCTATTTTTTTTTTTTCGCCTAACAAGAACCTCAATGAAGATTTGAACTCTACACCCTTAAATAAATGCTCCTTCAGTAAAATACATAAAAATTGATAATAAATTTTAATCTAATTTATTATAAAAATAATATAAATATGCAAGGGAAAGAAAATATTACAAAATTGGCAGTACTCTATTCATTTCTTAGATGTTTATGTCATTTGTTTATTAGCAGCTTAACTGATGGAACCGAGATGTCAATCAAAAAACAATTCTTTGACTGATTGTACGCATCAAACGTTGGAAATTTTGATGGAGTAGATTATAAAAAATATTTTCCCCCCAATTCATTTACTACATGCTATTCCATTAAAATTTTAGTATTTGTGCATCAATGATCACATTCCGTACGTTCAGTTTTTACACGCAGATATACTTCAAAGAATCGTTTGTAGCAAACGGGGAAAAGAAAACGTGTTTTACGCCATGGTTAATGCTCAAATTTTGTACACAAAAATTAAACGAAGCATGAACTCTATGATTGAACCGATGTCAGCCGATGTGGAAAAACGTAATATAAACAAAAACTATTGATGTTTGTATATTTATAACTATATTTGACCTTTTTTTGAAATGTAATTATATTTTGTTGCTTGCTCACTCGTATATAATTAATTGAGAGCGGCTGTATAAAGGCTGAACCATATACCAAATAATTTGTATAACTAATTATAATTCACTAATTTCGTGGTTCGTTTAACCAATTGATTTATTACAATTAATTAAGGTTTTTAATTGAGATGAAAAAAGTTAAAGGTACGAGAGGGATTCGAACCCACGATCTTCGGCTAGATACGTCGCTGCTCAACCACTTGATCTATCGTGACCTCGATCCACTGGGACATCAACTCCCCATCTCAACTGCATCTTTTTTAAATTTTCCCTCTGTTATGCTATTTTGCAAGCTCAACTTAAAACCTTAATTAATTATAATGTATCAATTGGTCATGAGGACCACGAAATTAGTGAATTTAATGAATAAAAATGAAGTACACTTCAATAAAGCTTTCCGTGGGCATTTTCTTTGTCATCGAGAACCTAATCCGATTACACGACATTTGGAAAATGGCAAAAAGGAGGGAAAACTCGTAAGGTGAAGTTGAGAGAGGCAGTTGATATCCGAGTGGATCGAGGTCACGACAGCTCAAGTGGTAGAGCAGCGGTGTATCTACCCGAAGATCGTGGGTTCGAATTCCGCTCGTGCCATTAACATTTTTCATCTCAACTAAAAACCTTAATTAATACTAATTATAATATTAATTATTTGATATTAACGAATAAATGGGGCGAACAAAAAAATGGACCATCCAAATAACCCAAGGCAGAACTGCCTGTGGATAATAATGTTATCGTCATACTAAGGAAGTTAGAGAAACCTTCTGAGAATTTCTGATTACAATGCTTGGATTTTTTTTTATTGTATGGTTAGCTTTCAACCTAAAGCACCTTATCCCGAAAGAAGGACGGAGTATGTACAGCATTCAGCGATGTAGCTAATCGACCAGTTACTTCAATGTGCTTTCAACATTGCACCAAATTTTTTATTACAGTGAATTTATAAAATTCGCATGCTCCACGCAATAATCTCATATATAAATCACCGGATATAAGAACATATCATTCGGAAACTCGATTCCAGTGAGATAAGCTGCAAATTGCATATGGAGCAACAAACGTTTTAATTGACCACCGTCAATTGACTACAAACCCGATAAGTGACATCATGTATAGCATTGGTTGTATCTTTACCGTCAAGTTTAATTTTGGTTCTCGACATTTCCTTAGTAGTACTAATAGTTTATTTCCTTTTTATCGCATATAGAAGTCAGTAGTACCTTGCTATTAACGAATAAACGTGAATATGTCTGTTTATTTAACGTCATCATAATTTAAAGAACTTTTAACTGGTTGCGTCATTTGTTCCTTAATTCGAGGAACTTACAGTGCTATTGGATATTGGAGAAGGCTTGCATAGCATTTTAGTAGGAGATAAAATTGCGGTTTCGTCCGCGTAGGTTGCAATGATGTTTCGGCAGGTTTATAGTTATAGGATGGGTCCAAGAACTCAACCTTGTGGGACGCCGGCTTGGATCGTTCTTGTTTCTGAGAACTCTTAGCAGTAACTCACCTTTCAACAAGGAATGCATAACAGCTTTAGTCTGACGAAAACACCTTGCTGCCAGACTCCGTCAAAATCTTGGAACATGATTAAAATTTGTCTGAGAAGTAGTCTGTTTTGTACAGAAAAGGAAATTTTGGAGGAAGTTAAAACTCCGATTGGGATTATTTCGGGTTGGACTTTACTTAAGATGGCTTTAAAAGTTGGCTGTAAGTACGAAGGATGTGGAACACCAACACTACACTTTTACACTTATTTAATGATTATTTGTATCTCGATGAGGAAAAACGAGTGTTCAAAATCGGTGGCGATGAAGTTGGACTGATCCTGAAATATTTGATACTTTAATCTTCTTGAAAGCTACGACAGACAGACAGACAGACAGAATTGACTATATAATGTAAAACCACAACTTTTAAAAAAAAGATTTATCCGATCTTAACAATAAAGATAGTCAATAAATCGAGATACTGATCCATTAAAATGTTACTTTTGAAAAAGCGATAACCATCATTATCATTATTCACTCGTTTTCGTGGTCCGTTTGACCAATAAATATCTTTCAGTTAATGTTTGTAGTTGAGATAAAAAAGACAGTCTCACGAGCAAGATTCGAAGCCACGATCTTCGGCTAGATACGCCGCAACTCTACCACTTGAGCTATTTGAGAAATTTCCGTTTTCGCTTCAACGGGAAAAGGGTGACGACTTTCTGAGGTACATTTTTTGTCGCGTGTGACAATCCGGTCAGAAAATGTCTTTGTTTTGTCCCGTCGAAACAATTAATAGCAAAGTGTCTGATGCTTGTAAGGGGGAAGCAATTTGCTCAGCGCATCACTCCATGTCGATGTAAGCTAGAGTGAATGGTTTCATCATTCACGTTGAACACTTTGGCAAGCTTCTGACATGTTTGACAGGAATCATGGTCGATAACTTCTCTCAATTTATCGTCATTGAAGACGTAAGGTCTAGCAGACAGCTCATTACCAGAAGCAAACGTTTTGGACCACTTTTGGACTTATCCACTTATCGTTTTATCACCGAACGCATTGCAGAGGTTAATAATTGCCCTCACATAGTACCAAGCTAAAATTCGTACAATTAAGTTTTGAAAACATAACAAAAGAAAATGTTTTATAATTTACAATGAACCGTGCAAAACACTTTTTCTTTATGAACTGACGCATTATCCTCTTTATATTACATTATGTGAAAGCTTAATCCTCCTATGAATATAGAAATGTGGATTAACTGTAAAAGCAATAGCAAATGAAAAACTGCCCGGACTTCTGGTTAATTTTCTATTCGAAGATAATTGTAGAAATGTGTGGTAATTAGTGACCGGTAATCGATATTTATTTAGGAATCGTGAGATGCAGTTTGGTGTGATGTAGGTATCAGAAAATATTTCTTTATCGTGCCAACGTTTCGATCTTTATTGAGCCCTGAGGATGGTATCAATAAAGATCGAAACGTTGGCACGATAAACAAAATGTTTTTCTGAAACCTACCTCACACCAGACCGCATCTCACGATTTTTAAATAAATAAGTAATTGTATAGACACAATATAAATTGTATAGTGTAATAAAAAGAAGAATACAATTTTACCTGGTTAAAAAATCTCTTTCTATTCACGTTGATTCTAAGTGGTCGTTAATGTTACATGGTTAAGGTGCTCCGAATAGACCACTTCACATTCCCCCGTATGATGGCTGAAGTGATCATCACATTGGGGATATATGTGGGCTACTGACTGGGGGAGACTGGTGGCCAGGGTGGGAGTAGGTTTGCCTGTTTTGCAACCCGGGAGTAAGCCTCTCTCTCTTCAACTCCAGTCAATTATTAGTCGACTGAAGAATAGTTTTATCGTGAACAACATATTTGCAGAGTGAGTGCAGGCTTCCCGTCGATACCGAATGTATAGGATGCTGGATCACGGAGTTAGATGTGCAAGCTTTGTTGGGAACCAACAGACATACGTTGGATCCTAAAACTGACGGGGGTTAATTGCTCAACTTGCGGCATAAGCAGTATGATCTCTTTCGCAAACAGGAGTATGAGTTATGCAATTACCGGGTAAAGGAAGACATATTCCGTTTTGTCGCGGAATGCCCCATTCTGTCTCCCTAGCGTTCGGCGAAAAAAATTGCTCACCGGACCAGATTGGACGCGCTTGGTAAATTATGCAAAAGCGGCCTGGGCCTATCGAAGGCTAATAGTAAACGAATTTATCTAGTAATTCCATTTTCTTTTTCTCTTTTACTGCTCATCTCTTTTCCTCCGCTCTTTCCCTTGATGTTTGGTGCTTCTGATTCTCCGGTCTCAGCTCCGCTCATTGATTTTAACTCCTGAGTTTTGTGTCCTTTTTATTTAGTATTTTGTTATAGATATTACGTTTAGCATATATTTAGTTTAATGCATTTGAAAGTTTATTTTATAGGATTAATCCAAGCTCCGGCAGACGGTTACCTTCCCGTATTAAGCTTATTTTCTTGTCTGATTTATCCTTAATTTTAATTTTTTTCATGTGTGCAATAACCGTATAATTATAATAATAATCTCTTTAAATTTTATGCTTGTAATAATTATTATTGTAGTGATTATTGTTTTCAAACATACTCCATAAATTGCAGATAAAATTTTGAATATTTTTGTTTTATTATGGACAATCATAAATATAATCTAGAATGGTTGGTGTAGACATTTAAATAGTGAAAATCTAAAAAAATTACTTTTATCATCGTCAATAGACGTGTAGAAGAAGTGAAATCCTCGTAAAATTTTTATTTTTCACTTATTCTGAAATTTGAAAAAAAAAAAGATAAAATTACATAATATGCTGCAGATGGGTAGAATCATACGAAAAAGCAGAAAAGTGCAGGCCTCCAGGTTCCACGAAAAACTTGAGGCAGTGGTGGCGAGAGGATGTCCGCAAGGAGAAATCTTCCTCTCCTGAGGAAAGTGGTAGTAGACGCCCTCTTACTGCAAACTAAATGAAAGCGGAATCTACATCCCAGGCTATGCAGATAGCATTGTCATACTAATTCGACTCAACACTAAAAGAACTCACCCAAAGAGCACTAAACACAGTGAACAATAGGGTTTAAAACAGTGACTTAAAGCAAACCCCTCAATAACTACCTTCATTGATTTCACCAAGAAAAGAAACATGTAAATACAAGGTTTACATGTTCACTTATTCTGAAATTTTATTGAAAACGAGATTGAAAATCATGTAGCCATCAATAATCAAAAAAGGTAAATTATTTGTACGAAATGTATAAAATGTCAGATTTTTTTTTAATTACGTACACGGAGGGAGAACACGAACGTAATTGAACTGTCAAACTTTTCAGGATGATGACGTGGTTCAATAGGTCAGAGGTTCAATTTGTAAAATGATTGTTGAAAGAGTCGGAAATACAAAGAAAATTAATTTCAAATTGAAAGTAAAGCATAAATACGCCATCGTTTCGAACTTTTAAGAATCGTCTGTATAATGCAATCAACTAGATTACGTTAATCCAATATCGAAAGGGGCAGATGGCAGTCTTGATTTTTAGATAAACCGTTTTGGCGGAGCGGCGTAAAACTTAATTATTTAACAGCATCAAAACCATCCAATCAGACGGCTTTGGGAAAATCGCATCATTCGCTCGACAACTCCCGATTTGTCCTGAATCATCTGGTACCAAGTCTAGCGTGATATTCCGTTATGAAAATGTCACCGGTGTTAACTTCTAATCTCTCGTCATAAAGAAAACAAGAAGTTAATTTCAAAAGCATAACCATTTTCTTTTCTTTTCAGCCTGGGCTCATTCATTCAAAAAGTTTGAATTTGATACCAATTAAAGTATTTTTTACTACCAAGATTTATTTAAATATCAATGGCAGTCAGACCAATATTGATATCTGTAATAGTGGAAATTATTTCAAAAAAATTACAATGATAATTCTATAAATAATTACGAGTTGAAAATATACTTATCGATTCATCATTTTCAGATTCAGTGAAAAAAATGTAAGCCTGCAAAAGAATTTCAAGCCAGAGTGATAAAATAATTTATTCATGATCTTTATGAAAGAGTCCATTTGTTATTCAAGGAATGGACGTTTATAAATAATGACGGGAAGTCGACAAGAACCATGTACAGATTGTGATTTACGATTGTTTTGTTGTTATTTCTGGTTGAATCGCTTTCCCTGGGACCCTTTAATATTTAAATGATTTACTTCTTGACGATAACTGCCATAATTTTTCGAAGAAGACTCAGAAATAAAACTGGGCAAAGAATTTCATTATGAGGATTGGGGGTTTTGCAATAATTTTAATACGTCGATTAGTTTCCAGAAATCTTCAATGGTTTTTATCTTTATAATGGTTTTGTCTAGGTTAAGAGGCAGCTCCTTAAAAGAAAAAAAAAACATTTCCTAAATATCAACATGGTTATCAGAAAGGAAAATTATTGTGCATTAGGAACCTTCTTGGATATTGAAGGAGACTTTGTCAATACTACTTTTGAAGCAATGATTACATAATATGCTGCAGATGGGTAGAATCATACTAAAAAGCAGAAAAGTGCAGGCCTCCAGGTTCCACGAAAAACTTGAGG
>CM077102.1:30864490-30882949 GCA_039619505.1 Cimex hemipterus
CTAAAAGAACTCACCCAAAGAGCACTAAATACAGTGAACAATAGGGTTTAAAACAGTGACTTAAAGCAAACCCCTCAATAACTACCTTCATTGATTTCACCAAGAAAAGAAACATGTAAATACAAGGTTTACATGTCCTTAATGAAATGGAGTTGTTAAAAAAATGACGTCATGCCTAGGAATAATTTTTGATAAGAAGTTAACCTGGAACCCTCACCTTAAGCATGCCATATCAAAAAGTAAAATATCGCTAAGTACCGCAAGAAGAACCCTAGAAAAATAGAGGTGAAATGTCTTCTACGGTTACATTATACGTCCCAAAGCACGTTCTCCTGCGGACAAGTGTAACGCCAGAAATGTGTAGAGATTAGTCCCAGGGCACTCCCAACACGACACGCAAGAAGGGCACAATTACACAGAAGACAAACACTTTGAGCATCGATAAAAGATCGAAACGTTGGCACGATAAAGCGAATGTTTTTCTGAAACCTACATCACACCAGGCCGCATTTTACAACGAGTTTGTTAATATGTATAGTCTGATTGCTTCTTTGCAGAATCCGGATTGGGTTATGCCATTTTCTTTGGTTCGTTTGGTTCGCAGTTGTAGTTTACACTCATATCTGAATTCACAGGGCTTTTCCTGATTCCCTTCATAAATTCTGTTCCTTCTTTCCTTCCCAAATATGTTTGGAGTTTCTTGGATTATTTATGTCCAATGAGTGAGTTCCATTGTTTCCTCATTTTTCCTTTTGTCTGAGGAACTTATTGATAGTGTGGCTCTTAAGCCACAGAAGGGTTCAGCAGCATAGCAGCCTCTTTTCTTGCAAAGGCCCGCTTTCTCGTTGCCGTCTTCCTCATGTCCTGGGACCTAGCAAAGGTTGACTTTGTCCTTCATACCTGATATGTTTAGTTTGGCATTGCAGTTCATCATATTTGAACTAATGATATTTGATCTTAGTGCTTTGTTGGTCGATGGACTACCTGAATGATAGCTATGCGTTTGTACTCTTTATTCAAATTGGATTCAGAACACTAATGATCCCTAATGACCACATGAACAACCCTAGGCAAATCTTGGGGGTTAAATGGCCTATTGGCTATATACGGCAGGAATAAAAACCAAAATACTATACGGATCTGGTGGTCCAAAGCTTAATAAAAATGCGTCTACTCAAACATTACGCAGCATACAATGACCAGCAAACGTAAGTATTGCTGGCGCAAAGAGAACAACCCTTACAAGTGCACTAGAAAATTCACCTGCTTCTACTGGAAATAGTCATACAAGGTGTTGGAGGGTTCGATCCAAATTCTTCTTACGATAAAGTATTTCAGGCGGGCGTGACCAACGCTGGTTATTTTCGCTCTAGAAAACGTCACAAAAAGTAATCTTTACGCGTGCGTCTTCGAATCGAGTTTTCTTTGCACTGCCACCGCCCCCGCACCTTCCTCGTTATCGGCTAGATTTAAGGATTAGACGGCGATAAGGATGTGTTGTCCGGCCCAACCAGATCAAAGACGACGTATTCACGGCCAATTCACCTTTTAATTAAATTAACATTTTCCCCATTTTTCTTTCAAACAATTCCGTCTCGGAACACAGACCTCCTAACTAATAAAAAACAATATTTCTAAGCGTAAACACAAGGAGAGACTAGGAAAAGTTCATTTAGGCTCCAAAAACATTTAAATTGGATAGGAACTATACAGTTCGACTGTACAACTATACTTAACAAAACCAAACAACCATTCATTGAAATGGGGACTGACTGACTATATGATCCCGGAAACAATCTTCAACGGACTATATAGGGGAAGAAGAACAAAGGAGAGCATCAGATACAATGATACGGTATACAGCTGGCTCCAAATTAAACAAAGGAACCGAATCCGGCATTTACTGACAAGCCGAAAAACATGAGCAATCAAACTCATTACGGAAGCACACTTTGGCCTTTCAAACACAAAAAAAATGCCATCGATGCTTGTGCCCTGGAAAATCTTAAAAGAGGCTACACTGGCAAAAAATTCACATAACATCTGATAGCCAAGGACCCATTAAAGCAATAACATGTAAAAGAACCACATCAAAATTAATCAGCGTATGCATCCAAAAAATCCCAAACTTGGGGAAACAAAACAACCTGATGATATCTTAAGTGCTAGGGCACAGAGAAATTTTAGGTAACGAGACAGCAGACAGACTGGACGGAGGAGGATCCTTATATAGACCCCGAACTTATACTTGGGATAACTAAATCGTATCCATCGTAGAATAGATCCAAACAAACCAAAAGCAGAAGTGGATAAACTCTAGCGGTGCTAGACATAGTAAACATATGATGACACAACCCTCACCAAGACTGCCAACTTCTCTGCTGCAACTGAGGGGTGCTCAAGTCAGAGGAGTGATAGGACTACTAACCGGTCACTGGTATAAACATATACACAACATGCTTATATACAACGATGATTCCATTTGCGGATTATGTAATGAGACGGAGGAAACAGCAACCCATATCATCTTGATTGCGAAGTAACAGCTCAATGATTAGTCAGCCTAACGTAAGAAAAAAAACTTAGAAAATCAAATTGAGCAGCGACAATCAAGACCTACGGAGAAGGATAGTCTTCTGCACTGCATTATGGAACTGGGATGGTACACTAAGTCAGAAGGTTGAAGTGCCTGTGTAGTACAAACACTGCTTCTTAGTATCCTTATCACCATACCATACCGACCCTGGAAATCAATTCCTCTCAGCTGTCTTTGAAGCTTTTATGTAATAAACTGAAATTGATAACTTTCTTAATTGGCGTTAGCCTGCTCGTTCAGTCATCAATATGTGTTGTTCAGTTATTAACTCTTCCTCACTGTCGTCTTTTCATGTGAAGACCTACCTGACTTTTGTTTGTGAAAATGATATTTGGCATATCAGATAGCTTTTGTAAACAGCATTAGAGGATGTGCGTAGTAAATCGGATTTACTAATGTATCGAACGTTATTTTCTATGTTATTGTTCTCCTTAGAAATAATGCTTTAGTGTAATTTAAAAAAATCAAATCAATTTTATTATTTAAAATAAGGAAGAAAAACAACCGATCGTATTTTTGCTGTTGTTTACCTGTTGAGAAGATAACAACAGACGGATTAGTGTTTCCAGGTTAGCAAATTTATATTTTTAATTTATTATATTTTCAGTTGTTAAGTTAATTAGATTAATAATACAAATTACCAAAACTTTGAGTCTTTGGTTGTAATATGTTTAAAAAAATTCGATAATTGATCTGCATAATGATTTCAAAACTAAATTGAAGCAGGAGTCCTTATGATCGTTTAATGAATTGAAGATTTAATAGTTTTGACGTTGTTTAATTACAATTAGTAAAGTCGAAGGGTTATAATCTACAAGCTAATTAATTGAGCTCGGCTAATCGGGCATTTACAGTTTGATTGATCTGTTCCTTCTGGGGTAAAGATAGCGACTTTTTTTTATTTTAGAAATTAATTGCCTGTCTTTTAGACCGTTAACTTTCCACAATTTTTCCTCAAGAATATTAGAATTAAATAAAAACGTTCTTACAAATGATTACAAATAAAAATTTATTGTATACATGTTTTGTTTAAAAAAATTGAATTAAATTATTTTGGATTTTTTCCAGGCTTTAGATGCATTACCATGACGCAACGTTGGAGCAAAATTATCGGCCCGATGGACGAATTATTTGAGCCTAATAAACTATACAAAAATATTTAAATCAAGGAAAAAGTAAATCAGGTAAGTATATCTCGTGGTATCTAAAGATTTGTTGAATGTAAATTTTAAAATAATAAATTCTCCTTTATTTCTTGATTTGTTGTTAATGAACCCACACTGTTGACTGACTGCTGGGCAATTAAGTATCAAAACTGACTAAACAAACGTCCCAATTTAGACCACCAATCTGACACCTATTGGACTTACGTCAATGGACTTTGTAGCTCAACCAAACATTGCAATTTCCGACGAATTTACTCCTTACAATCCAAAATCCTCCGAACCCACTGTACAGTTTTTGCCTACACTGCCACCTTAATATCCAACTAACTTACTGTCCAGTTCTTTACATTTAACCCTACATTTGTCATGTGATATTAAAATTAAGTGTAAAAGATCAAAGAAGTTTAATGAATTCCAGAGACTTTGATTGTTGAAGAAAGGAAGGGGTTTCACACTTTTCGCTTTTCGCACGATTTACCTTTTGTACAACAATCCGAGTAAACTCCAGCTTTTTTATGTCTTGTTTTATTTCATTTTCGTTTCTACCGACATTCTCTTTTATGTTTTTCTTATCTATCGACTACATTCAAGCGTATCGGGGCTGCGCCATTCTGTCTGGTATCGAATATGAACTCCCCTTGCAGTTTTTTTCCCTCTCGCAGATCTTTACACGATTTTCTACATTTTTGCCTTTCTATCTGTTATCAATGCCGTAATTCACATAATAATTTTTTGTGCTGATAGAGCCTTATTTGTTATTAATTAAGTAAGGTATTTAGTTGAGATAAAAAATCATTGACACAAGCCTCAACTTATAAATATTAACTTTTTTGTTAGTGAAGTGAAGTTAGTGGCCGACAGGATTGAGGTGACTATAGCTCAAGTGATAGA
This sequence comes from Cimex hemipterus, assembly GCA_039619505.1. Taxonomy (NCBI): domain Eukaryota; kingdom Metazoa; phylum Arthropoda; class Insecta; order Hemiptera; family Cimicidae; genus Cimex; species Cimex hemipterus. The sequence continues at coordinate 30,869,144 of CM077102.1, forward strand.
GCGGCTGCGTATCTAGCCGAAGGTCGTGGGTTCGAATCATGCTCGTGACACTGACGTTTTCATCTCAACTAAAAACCTTAATTAATTGAAAGAAAATTAACTGGTCAAGCGGACCACGGAATTTGTTAGTAATGTTGTACGCACAACAGTAACAGTGGATTGAAAAAATGAGGAAAATCGTGCATCATTTTTCCAACTACATTTATCAATTATTTGATTTTTTTTCTTCCCAGTAGTTAATTTTCAGATCTTTTACGGTTGGTTTTTGTACTAAATGCAAGTTTATTAAGTGTTCAATTTATTCTTGACTAAGGCTTGACATTAATGAATGTTAATGTTACTTTGAATGTTGATGTTCAACTACAGTCGAGGGTTTTAACGTAAACAAAATCGTGTTAAAGAAGAAAATTTTTGTTGAACATCTCGGTAACTAATAATATACTCAACAACAGCCCTTTCTGGGGACAGCAACGTGAGTGCCTATGTAATTTATGTCAAAGTTAGTCTTTGCGAATATAAGAAAGAAAAAGTTAGATTGAAAAAAGGGCCTCACAAAACAGAAATATCGAGCAATTCTTTACTCATGAACTTTCTGGATAAGGTCTTGAAAAAAAAAAGGAAATTCCGTTGTTACTCATGTTTTCGACCTTTTTGTATATCAAATTCAGGTAAAAATAGTCATACATTTACCTACAGATCATTCGCTTGTTGCACTACAATTCGCTGTTGTATAACTCTTAACAAGTGCACACAAAAAAGTATTTGTTGTGAAACAAACACAAATTATTGTCCACGAGAACTAGAGGCAGTCGGATGTTGAGCTCTCCTGTACAAAAATAATTAATTTTCTTTATTTTCACTTACGCAATGAAGACAGAAAACAAACATAAACTTAATCACAATAAACATAATAATTAACACAAATATATAGTTTTACATCACTTGTTTTTATGATGATATTTGTTCACGTTACATCAGCCCATTGTTTAAGGTGTGCATCTGTCTTTAAAAAATATAGGTTCATTTTGGTATGATAAATTAATAATTAATGAACTTCTATGCCGTTTTATTTTTAAAATGATTTCACGATAGCTCAAATGGTTTGAGCATCAGCGTGTTGAGCTGAAGTTCGTGGGTTCGTATCCCGCTCGTGACACTAACTTTTTCACCGCAGCCAAACCCCTTTCTCAAAAAATAATTAATTAAGTTTGGTCAATTAGACTATTAAATATAATGTATTAAATTAAGAAGAAAGTTTTCAACTTTATAAATCCGTTGTATAAATTTATTCATGTTTTAAGGATTAGTTTAACTGGTGTGTTCGGTTTCAGAAAATGGAGGAGACGTCACTGGAGGATCATTACAACCTGACAGAAGAATATGTCCCGTACGAGGAAAGGTTGGAGACGTACATCGTGCCAGTCGTTTTCGCCATGATATTCCTTGTCGGGGTGCTTGGTAACGGAGCACTGGTGCTCATCTTCGTCAGGCACCGCACTATGAGAAACGTGCCAAATACGTACATCCTGAGTCTGGCTTTGGGTGATCTTCTGGTCATCGTGACGTGCGTCCCATTCACCTCGACCCTGTACACGATCGAGTCCTGGCCGTATGGCGATTTCGTCTGCAAGCTTTCCGAGGTGACGAAGGACGTTTCGATCGGAGTGTCCGTCTTTACGCTGACCGCTTTGAGCGCCGAGAGGTACTGCGCTATAGTCAACCCGATACGCAGGCATATATCGACCAAACCTTTGACGATTTTCACCGCTGTAGCCATTTGGATATTGTCTGTCCTTCTCGCTTTACCAGCCGCAATTTTTTCCAACGTACGGACGGCTGACCTCACGGATAACAAGACCATCTATTATTGCACTCCTTTTCCAGAAAAGTACGGTACAGCTTACATTCAGGGCGTAGTGATGTTCAAATCATTCGCGTACTACGCCGGCCCGCTTTTCATAATAGGAGGCTTTTACGTTCTCATGGCGAGGCATTTGGTCTTGAGCACAAGGAACATGCCAGGGGAGTTGCAGGGGCAATCGAATCAGGTCAGGGCGAGGAAGAAAGTGGCTAAAATGGTATTGGCCTTCGTCATCATATTCATCGTCTGCTTTCTGCCATACCACATATTTATGCTGTGGTTCCACTTCTCTCCGAGCGGGGAACAGGATTACAACCGGTTTTGGCATACTTTTCGAATAGTGGGCTTCTGCCTGAGTTACATCAACTCCTGCATCAATCCGATCGCGCTGTATTGCGTCAGCAAAGCTTTCAGGAAACACTTCAACCGCTACCTGCTCTGTTGGTGCAAGCACAACGAGCGCAGCGACGACATGTCCATGGTCCACAGGAACAGCTCGTCGAGACACGGTCGGCAGAATTCCGTTATCACGAGTCACTATGTCATCAGCCATTCCGAAAAGACTTGACATTCCCTTTGTTGTCGATCGAGCAATTCGCGTTAACTTAGTTAATTTTTTCACTTATTAACTACTTAACTTATTTTAATGTTAATTTAGTAGAGTAGAGAAAGTAGTAGTTAGTAGAATCTATTTTACTATTGTGCTCATGTTTCAATATTAGCATGACGACCAATCTTCTTCGTTCCAATTCCGCTTAGCTAGTCAAAAATACCTACAGAACTTGGATATTTTAAACGTATCATCGATTTTTACTTTTGAAGTGTCATTTAAGTTTAAAACAAAAATTTGTATTTATTGAATGTTTGTAATCGTGCATTTTTTCTTTGAGAAATTTAAATAATTGTAATAGGTGAAGTGGGCACGATCTCTTTTTATTGTCATCACCGCCGAAGTTGAATATCTCAAGTACAATTCAACAAAAATGTATTTCATATAATTGTAATTAAATTGTTTAAGGTTGTTGAATCGAACGCTGATCTCGAAACATACCCGAATTATAGTAGCGACGGTTGCCAATAGTTAATTCCTTTGGCAAATATTGAACTGAAATTTCGTCATTCTGATGGACGCATTTCGGAAATTCGCCATATTCAGTTACACTGTGTGAATCTGTGGAGTCAAATCTCTTATATAAAATCTTGAGTTTTTACTTATTATTATCTCTATTTACCGGCGCTTATCATGACTTATGTCTGAGTGTTTTTATTGTTCAGTAATTGTTATTAGTGTAGTGTTTGGAATTGGTGAAATAGTGTATGTGAATTGTTGGTTGTGTGGTAAATGTGTTATATTTGTACAAGTTTATGTATATTTATTTGTCGTCCTTTTTTTAAATTGTATAGTAGTTACAATTTGTCCTGTTGACTATTCATGTTAGTTTTCTCCGCGCAGTTTGATTTTCCCTCCTTCTCCTTAAAGAATATTTTCTGTTATTTGTATTTGTCTTTTATTTTTCTTGTTCTTATTTTGCAATCGGGAAATGACGAAACGCGTTTTACAGACCAACCCAGAGAGATAGACAAACCAAAATGATGAGCAATCTTCAAATTTCAGTGCATCACACTGCACACCACAAAATGAAATCTCACAAGTGATAAACTGTTTGTAAAAATTAATTACTTATTCTTACGCGTTGAATGATTAAGAGATGAGATTTATTTAATAGTTACTTTTACGTATTGATGTTAGTGATACAGGTAAAAATAATTACACGAGATATTTCTTAAATTTCAAATGTCATACCTATTAATAATTACCAGTGTGTAGATGAATGCTTTAAAACAAATTTTGATTCAAAACCTTTTTTTTAACTAGTAACATTATATCGCCAAAAAATTATAAATGTTTTTCATTCTTTAAATAACATGTAATAATGTCTATTAAAATGGAATAATACTATACATTTTTCTTTGTAAATATATGATTTTTTGATAGTCAACTGTGTGACTGAATATTAGTTATTAATTTCGCCTGCCTGAATTATATTTTTCTTTTAATTTTTGGTTATTTCACGCTGAGTGAACAAAGCCAACTCGATTTTCGTTTAATGTACGTGCAAAATTAAAAGGAAATTAACCCGGTTTTTCTTAGTTTTGAGTCAGGGCAACACCAAATTGAGCTAGTTTGTTAAAGCTAAATAATCCCATGCGTTTAAAACGGGTGCAGTGGTTTTACATTCATTGTTTCATCTTTTGTATTGGCAAAACTGATTTTGTTGGCAACCATTGCCAATATTTGCCCAATATTAAATTTTTCATATCCAGTTTATAATTCAGCCCAAAGTTGTTTCAGAGCAATTTCAACTTTAGCAATTTTGTTTACGGTTTGCAGGAAATCACTGGGTTCAGAGCGGGCGCAATGTGGTTCCTGCTCTGTTTCTGCCCACACTGATATATCTGGCGCCAATCTAAACTCTCTACCATTAACCTCACGGGATATCCCGCTGAACTTTTAATAAAATTGCTCTAAGAAAATATTAAGCCATAATGGATTAACCAAAAAAAATCTGTAAAATATGGTAAATAATATTTGGGCTATAATGTTATATTTGTTATATATATGATATACTGTCAATAATATTGAATGTGAATGAATGAGAAATGAATTTTATCATATGTTATCAGTGTTCTAATGCAGTATCGATAGATTAATAAAAGTTCATGGCTTCAACCAATAAAAAATAATTTAAATATTTCCAATATGTTTTCTTTCTATACATATTGTTATAAAAATATGGTACAAAGAGTTTTTATTGTAAAAGTGTATTATTAAAAAATCGTCGTAACTGTCATCCGTAATGTATATAAGCTGAAGTCTGTAAATTTGAATGAAGAGAAATATTTTTAATATACTGATATTAATGTTTTTTGTACGAAATTCTGTTTGTCCCCTTTTTTAAAGTAAAATTTTTTGCCGTTCAATGGAAAACTTTAACATTACGAGCTAGACTCTCTTTAAAGAGGACTTTTACTTTTAATAAAGTATATAAAATTCAAACTTTGTGACATTGTGTATGAAACTAATTGTACAATTGAAACGAATATGAAGCATTTTTAAACAATAAGTGTATTTTAGATTTAGTGAAAATTTAGCTATTAGAATGGGGAAGATAATACGCAATATGAATTATTTAGAAATTGAATTAACAAAATTACTGCGTAAAATTTTTTTTAGCTGTCTTTATATTGGAAATCAAATGTTATTTTTGCATTGTGTGTGGATGACAGAATCAATTTGTATTCTCTGGTACAATAAGTGAAACAAAAACCAAAATTTAAATTGTTTTCTTTTCCTTACAAAAGGTCAAAGACACAATTGTATTTGTTGTTTGTATAATTGTATAGTATTTTTACCATAAATGTTATGTAAATATTCAAGTTCTAAAAATTGTATTATAATATTTTGAAATTATTAAACTATTATTACTATAAGTAAATAATATATTCTCATCTGTATGAATAATTCTACAGGGTTTAAAATTCATTACAATAATCCATTGGTGTAAATGTAATGTAACCGTAAATGTTGTCATTCAGATTAATTTTAACTTATAATTCGATGTTGGATTTTTTTTGGCCAAAAACTTAATCACGCCCAGAGAATTTTACAAACCTTTGTGCTCAACTATTTATTTACATCGAAATCACACGTCTATTCATGTTCGGTGTGGACATTTGTTAAATGGAAATATTTTAAGTAAATATATAGCGTTTGTGTCTGTTGCAATTTATTTACGTGAGATCACTCAATGATTACCTAAACTTAAGTAGGGCCAAAAATTCATCCCACTGGATTTTTAGAAATAGTATTCGGACGAAACGCTAGACAGTTTTCTTCTACTTCAAAGTTTATTATGTTTTTTAATATCCAGGAGCTGTTAACAGATCAATATTTATGCTTACCTATTCTAAATTTGATCTGTACGAGATTTAAATGATATAAAACCAATTGTTAATGAAGTGTCAATAAATTGTTTAGAGACTTTTTGTATTTAAGCTTATTAGTTATGTGTAATAGTTATTACGTAAAGAACTAGAAAATATATCATTCAATTATTAACTATTAAATTATTGTTTTTTTAAATTTTTTTCTACGAGGGTGCGCAACAGCCGAGGTCGTATAAACCCTGAGGGTGTCGGTGTTTTTGAAAAAAAGCCCATTTGTAAGTATGTCGGGTTCAAATGCAGGGCCGATGGATTCGAACCTGGGACCTTTACCTTACATTGATGAGCGCCGTGTCAACGCCTAAACCGTTGTAGCAAACCCCTATTAATTGATTAATTATTCGTTAGAGGTTGAATGATGTAAGTAACGCAGAAATAATTGGATAATGTACAACGATTTTAGCCAAAATCAATATGCATTTTTCAAAATCAATCGAGCTTTCTAAGCCTAGTTCAATATAAACTATGCTTCTGAACTATTATTGGACATTGTTTCGCAACATTGGCGAGGCGTTGTTTCCGAAAACCTATACATTGTTTCCCGTCAAGGCTTCGAGTTATCTCCACCACAAATATGTGTTGCTGGAATGAAGAAATAACGAAAATTGCGAAGGTGGTAAAATGATCGCAAGTACGAGTAGAGTGGCAGTGTGCTTATGAAAACTGCCAAAAATTTTTTGCTTGTGATCGAAAGAAAGATGTCACGAAATTTACCCAATCACTGTGATTTTAAGTTATGCACATTTTCACCGTTCTCAGAGAAGTGAGTCAGACCCTTCGATTCTCAAGGAATATCTAATACCCTGGAAGGAGGACAAGGAATGTATGTTGTTTTGATGGTTTTTACTGAAAGGGGTGAATGAAAAAGTTCTGATTACCGATATTCTACTGACTGTGATTTATGAGATTAAAAGAAGAGAGTGTGATAAATATCGAGGCTCTGAGGCAGAGAGTAAATTATTAGCTTGAATGGAGGGGATTTATGCAGAGTTAACATGATAAATTCAATCCCCACGAATGTGAATGAAATGTGGTGAGTGAATGTAGTTGAAGAACTTCTTTGTCAGATATCCCTGACTAAAATAAAATACCGTGATGCAGTGCGGTCTAGCTGTGAAAGTTATTCATTAGTATTCGAGGAGAGGCTTTTTTTTTTTTTTTACAATTAGCTCAAATAATATGAAGTAATTTGGAGCAGTCTGATTAGTGAATGTAATACATTGGCGAGAATTAGAGACTCCTTCCGTCTTACCCTAAGTAAAAAAGAGGCAGTGTGAGTATTTTATATATTCTTGTCTTGATGTAGAGAGATAAGATACCAATAGAATAAGGAAACAAAAGAGTCCATAATGATAATATTCAAAACCGAGCAGTAGGTAACTTGCAATAACTGCAACGTCAGAAAAATTAAATATTAAAAATAAAATGCAAGAAGAAAAGGAGCAGAACAATGAAAGGGCAGGAAGGTTATGTGGGTGTACCATTAATTATCATGACACCAACTTTTTATGTAAACTTTGTATGCACTATTTAGTCTATTTGTAACACCCCATATTCTTCCTGCACTTTGTTTTCAATTACTTGTAAAGTTCCTCTTGCTTTCGCATGGAAGACAGTAATAGCGAACTAATCCGAGATCCCTGCTTGAGTGAACTGTGTTTTTAAACACGCCCGGTCTTTTCAATGTTGCCACTGTTTAAACGGGAAAGAGGTAACTCGGCTATTATTCTTGAGAAACATCTCCGGCACAGTCACGGAACGAGGTAAAACCAAAGTTTACAAAGTTTAGGTGTTGAGAAACAATGTAAACATTGTTTACAATCCGGGCCGGGCTTTACGAGTTCATCCGACAATCTGTAAATTTGAGATAAAAGATTCGTGCTTGAAAACGTTCAATTCGTTATTATTTGAAGGCTATATTAAAGTCGTTTATACAAACAAGAATGGATTTATTGTATAACAAAAGTCTTATCATTTATGAAAGCAAGAACGTGTAAAACATAAACGGTACAAGGAAATTCCTAGACTATTTTTGTGTAATTCTCCACCTTATTTTAGTGTTAAACAGTTTATCCTTAATGGACTAAGTACTAGAGTTCAACAACTACATCTTTGTTGTTGACCTGAATTAGTTAACTTAGTTAACGGCCAAGCGATGGTGGACCTCGGGGATTTTGACCGAACATTTCAGCCACCAAAGTATGCTAGTTTATATAATTAAACGTATATTAACACTAAATGCGGGAACACACATACCCGATGCAACGCTACACGACGCAAATCCGAAGTTCGATTTTCCATAAGGTTGTAGTACCCCGTGACATCTCCCCGATGCTATGCAATGCTACCCTACTTTACGCTCTGCGATCCCCACTGCGCAGATTTTCGTCGTGCAGTATTGAGTACAGTCGAAGGCAAAAAACCGGACAATCATATTTTTTTCAAACTACATGTATTATTATATTAAGTACATCAAGTAGTTGAGAGTGCCAATATGGGATTCTATTAACAAATGTCAACTACATACGGACACGCAGCTTTTAGGATTCTGAAGGGCATCGACAACAATGAGAAGAAACTCGCATCGGCCATCAATGAGCACTCTCAACACGACACGCAAGAATGGCACAAGTACACAGAAGATGATCTCAATAAAAGATCGAAACGTCATCACGATAAAGAAAATGTTATTCCGAAACCTACTTCTTACCAGACCGCATCTCACGATATTTCAATAATTATCGATTAACGTTCACTAATATCTACACATTAAAAAAATTGAAGGAAAACACAATTCCCTAGAAGATTGTAAGGACGTTACAACTGTAAGGACATTGGGAAGTAGATTCTATATCGAAAGTGTTTCAGTCTTACAAGTCTGGAATCTGAAGAAAAATAAACACAGAATCAGAGGAAAAACGACAGTCTAGCAAGCAGATATTAAGTAAATTTAAATCTTCTATTTAAACGTTTCATCTAAATGTACAGGCCATATTTTACAATGGTGTTCCTTAGAAATACGAACAGGGCTCAACCCTTCTGTAAAATTGAAAACCACTATACAAATAAATAGACCTGGTTGAAGACATATTGGGAGATTCAATACAACAAAATCAGAGGCCGGCAAATAACGTTGTCAAAAGAATGTTTATACTATGTTACATCGTTTTAAAGCGAGTACCTGCTGAAAAACCCACACGTCTTAAAATTGCAGGTCTGGTGATGATATATATATTACGCAGGGCGGGCGACCAGGACCCGAGGGGTTAAAAGCCTGGGTAGGCCCGTACCCCATCCCTAAAAGGTCCGGGACCTGGTCGGCTCACGAGCCCTGCATAAACCTATTGAACTTATTTACGAACCCCAGGATTGTGGATCATTTTATCCTGGGGAGTGTTTTAGTTATGTCCTCTCCTTCGAAAGTGTCGAATCTTTCCCTGGCATACCTATCGCATTCAGCTAGGTAGTGTCGAGCCGTTTCTTCTTTTGTCTCGCAGAAGCGGCAGAAGGGGTCTGGTAGGGTGCCTATTATGAAGAGGTGTCTTCTGAGGGGGCAATGGCCCGTTAGGATACCTATCAGCCTCCTAATTCTCCTCCTAGAGTTGGAGAGTAACCATTTCGCTTCCTTAGGTTTCATTTCTTTCAGAAACTCCTTCGATTGCCTGCATCCGGGGGACGTATTCCATTCTTTGAGGAATTGTTTCATTCCCCAGCAACTTATACTCTCTTTTGCTGTGCTTAAAGAGTGGGGTAATACTGGTTGTGGCCCGACAAACGCAGTATTTGATCCTTCCTTGGCCAGGCTGTCCGCCTCTTCATTGCCGTAGTGTCCCTTATGAGCTGGTATCCATATGAGGGTTACACTATTCTCATACCTGGTAATGATCCTGTTAATGAATTCAACCGTTGTTGTTTTTGTAATGATTTTAAACTGGCCTGACTGTCAGAAAATTTTTTATACATTTTCCTCTCATCCTGTTAACCATAAGTGTTCTGCAGCAGACATTGATGGCCCAGACCTCTGCCTGAAAGACAGAGGTGTATTACCAAGAGGTTAGGAGATACTGATCCCTAATTTGAGTATGTGTATTCCAGCTCCGCTTCCCTTATCCTTAATGAGTGAGCCATCAGAGAAGCAGTCAAGGCTGCGATGTCATCTTCAGGCTTATAGTTACCGTCACAGGGAGTAACTACCTGAAAGTACTTTTTCCCTAAAGGTGTTTTCACCTTTTTATCGCTTGCACCCAGTATTTGGTCTGGTGATGATAGTTGAATACAAGAATATCGGGAGTGGCTAAAGACTCTTGTTGGTCCTGCAAGGAACAGGAAACCTAATATCATATTACCCATAACTGCACGTATAACAAAACATTTTTTACTCACAGACAAATAAATGTTAACGTGGCTAACAAGTGACCATAATGAAAAAATGAATGCTGAGCCGATCAGGCTTTTCTCCTATGCCGGCCATTGGCCATTCAAGAATAATAATATATGCCCACATGTGGGCATGTTTTGAATTACGATTTTGGAGATATTGACGAAATCAAGCTTGGGTTCTTCGGAAAAAACTAAAAATTGTGGTTAAACCCAGATTGTAGCTGTGTCGCCCACGTGATATATGTTTAAATTTTGGACGGTCTTGGCCATGCCAGTCGGATTATAAAAACTACCTGGCTAAATAAATTTGACAGATGATATTTCAGGCCACGACACGTTTTAACATAAATTACCTTTCAACTAAAACAATAGTCCAGGAGATTACCAGAAAAAAATATCTAGCAAACAAAGGAAATTTTAAGAAAGTTTGATTTGTATATTTTTTAATTAATATTTGACATTCCTTGCACTGAACAACATTTTCAGCGACAGCAGTCTTAGGAAACGAAAACCAGAACTGTGTCACGGTTCATATTTTTAAATCTTGCCATATTCTGTTGTTTATTTCTTGTGCGTCTGAAATTTTTATTTATTAATTGATTGTATATTATGTAGGTTTTGAACAGATTTGTTTACCTAGTTTTGGGTAGTGCCTGGTAAGAGTTCTGTACTTCGTCCTTACCATCCATTCATTGACAGCTTTCTTTGATTGTTCCTGTTTCTCACGCTCTTCAGCTTCTCTCGCGAGTTTTTTGGCTTCTTTTTCTCGAATTTTCGCTTTAAATCAAAAAACAATAATGGATTTACCGAATTGAGTACATTTTAATGATGCCGCTCACCTAATCGGTCTTCTTCTTTTTTTTCCAGCCATTGGCTGAACGTCAGAGTCGTGTCTTTTTTACAGGCGTAGAACTCGGTGATATCCGCCACCCTTTGCTCCTCTTTCGACAATTCCACTTTTCCCTTGCACCTGTTCAACTCCTCGGATAAAATTTGTTTCGGCGGTTCCTTAAAAATAAATAATTTATGCAAAAAGCTGAATGGCGTTTTATCCTAGACGTTTACATTAGGAAGAGAAAATTTCGAAACCTTTGCAGAGTCCTGCTTTGCCCTGAGCCACGTTTTAATAGCTTCATTTTTCTTAATTCTTTCTCTTTCCAGTGACTCGTTCTTTTTTAATTTCTCTTTATCTAACAGCTCGTTCTTTCTCATCCGCTCTCTTTGATCGTTGAGGGCATCCAACCTGGACTGCCGTGCTTCCATATCTTTTCTGGCTTTCCACTCTTGAAAAGTGTCTCCTTTTATTGTCTAAAATCGTTTAATTAATAAAAAACACTGTACCCCAGCAAAATTATTAAACTAATGCTTAAAGCTGTGTATTTTAATTCTAGGAGAAAGAGAAAACACCAATTACTCACTCTGCTCCTTCGCAACATCTCAAAATTATTTCATTTAAAATTTAGTAGAATTTCCAACTTAAACGGTTTTACCCAAACATATGATAAATATTATGTTTTACTAACATTACATTTAAAATTTCAACAAATATCTAGATAATAGTTTTAAAAATGTAATATTAATAATGTAATCGTGAAAATAATAATAGAAAAAATCAATAATCTGATTTTGCGCGTCGCTTATTTAAACTATTTACTATTTGTCTAGAATTATAATTACCAGTTACATGTCTAATATAAGAAGCTTTGAAAAGCTTTTAAATTTTATTTTTTCTAACAAAAATCGTTCCGTTTAATAATATAAATACAAAAAAGTTTTGTCTTACCAAGGAAAATATCAAATTGTAAAAGTATGCTATGTTGTTGTTGTATATATGTTTGTCGTGTTTGCTAAAATACCCAAACTTGTTTGCATATGTTTTTTTTATATAGGTGCGTTGTGTATTTTGTTCTCATAAGAGTTTGATCAAAGGGTTATTTGGTAAAAATACCTCGCAAAAAGCCAAAATGAAAATTTAATCTAAAAATCACGTATTTGCCATTCGGAAATGTATTTAGTAGCATAATATAATTTCAAGTCAACCTAGTATGTGTATAATAGCTTTTTTCATCTGGCGGATATTTTTCTCACTATTTCCTGACTTGAATCGAAAATGTTTTATACATACAATATACAATAGGAACGAGAGACATGATAATATACTTCAAACTGAAACAGGGAGCCATGGCCCATTCATTATATGTGGATCTTCTGCGACGATGGGTGGTAAAGTTTGGTTTGAGGCCTGAGATCCCGCAACGATTCACTTCGGGTTCTCATCCACGGCCCATTTTTCTCAATCCGAGCTCCTTCCTTCTATCCTCCTGTGACCTCTCCCAACCCTTGGTTGCAGGGAGGTATCCGGGGACAAACTAATTGTGTAGTCCAGAGGGCGTGCAACCTCTCTAAAGCATAAGCTGTACTCGTGTCAGCCTAGGGTCGGCACGGCGGCGGGTGCCTGAGCAGAGTCCCACGAGCGCCAGTGCACCAGATCATGTCTGCATAGGTAACTGAAAAGTTCTAAAATCAGCCGAAGTCAAACTAGGAATGGTTTCATGGCGGTGCGTGGTGACGCAGGCTGTTTTCTATTTGTGACCTTCGTGAAGCTTGCGTGTGGTCAGCGTTACTACCCCGGTCTCATGGGAGACGTTGCGACCAGACGACAGCGTACAGGTGAATAGTCCCTCGAATGATTATGAATGGGACCCGGTAGTGAATCAGCTGATCTGACTCGAGTATGCTTTGCATTGCTGGCGTTTGACGGGCGTGGTGTCACACGTGAGGAAGCGAAGGATCGGACCAACTATGCTAGGCCTATGGCATCCCTCGAATGCGCATGATAGGGGTAGGCTGAACTTGATTAGAGACAATTGACCATGGGCAGTGCTCATCTAGGGGGTGGTTAGCAATTCCACTAAAAAAAAAAAATAACCGAGCCGAGGTTGGATCCGTTAGTTTCTACGCTGGGGAGCCCCTACACTCAGGGAGATAGAGTCGCCTTCTCTATCTACGGAGTACGCGGGAAAATCGGCTGATGTGTTTCGGCCCGTTAGTCCTTTGCGTGCGGCATAAGACCCGATGACCAATACGGGACCGACCATTCGGAGTGGACAAAGGAGTGCTGGTTGTCTTGGCGTTTAGAAGCTGGGGCGCCTCTATACCAATGCTGCGGCGATAACACTGCTCCGTCGTATACGAAGGTGCGTCAGCTATCAACTTAAGAACCAAAACGTCCGTTATGGCCGAATAGACCAGGTGTGGACGCTAAAGATCCTTTTGTCTTGTTGACGATGAGTACACGGGATCTGCTTAAAAATAGAAAAATTAAATTGTTTAGCATCGACATTTAGAAAGTGAGATCCATCCAACTAATCTTCAGTGATTTTTTCTACTATAATTAAATAAATTTTTATTATTAATACCATATATCATAATAAATACAAGGAGAGTTGAAAAGGAAAAATGTAAATAAATTATAGTAGTAAAATTTTATTATTATGTAATATAATAAAGGAAATTATATAATAATTTGCATATGAATATATATATATATATTCTGTCTC
>CM077102.1:30883349-30952628 GCA_039619505.1 Cimex hemipterus
ATATATATATATATATATAATGCAGCCAACAGAGGCCTGAATAAAATAATAATGGGTCAAAGATTAGTGTAGGGAAATGAAGCCATTTTAAATGAAATTATTTTGAAAGTTGAAACTTTGAAACATATTGATAATTCCGTGAGGTCCAGCGATAAATTATCAGAGGTAGCGACCTTCCTAAGTTATTAAGATATGATTCCTCTCTCGGAAAAGCGTACTGTTATGTAAGAATCTTAGCATGATCTTCTTATGGCAGGGGCACACCGCCATAAAATGGTACATATTGCTAGGAGAGCATAAATACCTTGACTGATTCTTTAACATACTTCAAAAGTTAGGAGTAACTCTCGGCACAGCAGGTTTTGCCCAACTTATATAATTAATTGGCATGTCGTCATTTACGTAAGTTGTTGATTTTAAGATAAAAATCAATTCTTTATAAATCCTGGCGGAGGAAGAATTGAGGGCTCTTCAAATACATTTTTCTCCAAAAGGATTCTCTTGATTTGTATTGTATAATTTGTAATGAGATAGCCAAATATTCAAGTCACTTAAACTAAAGTTAAAAATCTAGATCAAATGTTTATATTATTTCGTTGTTTATATCAATTTAAATTGGATTGTACAATTTCAAGAGTAACAAATTTAGGATATCTAAGCTCTTGGTAAAAAAATTGTTTTATTGACTTGCATAAAAGTAGATGAAGAGCATAAACATGTGAAAAACTATTGAAATGGATTACAAGGTAATTTATACAGTTTTTTGTTATAAAAAAACATTGCAATTGGCTTAATTACTCGTACTGTTCTTTCCCCAAATTTGGCCACGAGAACAAACAACAGGTCCCATAAAACGATATGTGTGTGGTTTTTACAGTTTTTCTCGTTTTGTCATCAACATCTTGGTCTCACAACCACTAAATAAGAAAATGACGAGTGCGTTGGAAGCGTTATTAAATCAGGTAGTTTTCCTCAAATTTGCTGCCTTCTGAGACTAAAATTAGAAACTCTGGATTACTTTATACACTTTCCGATATACACAATTTTCCACTCTTTTTGTAGTTCTGGCTGAAATAAAACACAAAAAATTAGCCCAAACATTTTGCCACCGTCATCTTCTTATTGAAAAATTAACGGGAATTTCAACGGTGCTATTAGATTTTCAGAGAAATGTTTAGATTAAAAGATATCACGATTTTCCGACCCCAGGACGTGATATCTTTCAAAATCGATAAAAAGCGAAATTACTCTGAAATGGTTGAGAATCGGACCATGGACAATATGAACTTTTTTGTTCATTTTAGGGTGAAGAATCTACTGGAGAAGTTTGTAGCACGAGTAGCAATTCACCCTGTATTGTTTGAAAGTGTAACTTATTCCAAGATCTCAACAAAAAGACTACTCACGATACAATCGATATATGCTGCTAATTGTTTGAAGTATGTTTATTCAAACTGATTTACAAATTTAACGAACCACTCATTTTATTTAGTTTAAAATTGAATCCATTGTTATTTGTAAAAATAAAAGTAAATTATGCTTCTGTTATTTCCTTTGTTTACTTTAACCTTAATCAAACCTATTTTGAGTTACGGGTGCCAACCTTATCGACCAATTATTACAATATTCGAATATCACAATGTTTCCAATCCAAAATTTTAAGACTAATTGTTTCTGCCTCCTTTACATACATACATTAACCCAGTTTACAGAGATCCCTACATGCCAAATGTTTTTTCATCCGTCAAAACAACAGACATTTTTCATACTAAATTATATAATCGCACAAACACACAAATACTGAATTGTCCAAAATTACCACGTATGTGAGTGAAAAGAATATGGATGAAGGGGATAAGTGACTAATATTATTTTATGAATACAGAGCTCCTGTAAAGGATAGCTTCTATAACACCCGTAATGTCACAACTATTAATTGATGTCCAATCTGCTGGTTGTATATAATATATGTATAGTTGTAGACAAAAGTAGATGAAGTAAAAAAAAAGTTTTATATTGATTAAACCCATATACACAAAAAATAGCATTATGCCCTTCCATTCTGCTATGCCTAACGATCGCGTGCATGAAATTTTTTGTCTTCGTTGATTTCATTTGATAGTATTATTATTTTTAAATAATTTTAAGTGGCTCCAGTCATGCATTTGAGCAAGTATGACAGTGGGAGGCATATCATTATTGGAAGAAGGATTCAGCCAGAGCAAACCCACCAAGGGAGAATGTATATTGCTCTACAGTAAGAAGAATTCTTCGGCGCTTCAGTTTGCAATAGAACGCCAGGCTAGTGTCGACGTTAGGTCGACGATGTAGTTACACGATATATTCGAAGAACATGTAGTGGTGCCATTGGAGATGCTTGCAAAGAGGTTGGAATTGAATACTTCGAGAGGCAATCTCGAAGTACAGATTCGAATAAATTTGCGACAAACACAAGCGATAAGTACGACTTCAAAACCCTCGTCTTTTTTTTTTATAATGGATACAAGGAACTGGAGGAGTTGCCTCCTGGGCCCTGTAGTTATACAGCTTATTATACTTTATCCCTGAGCTCCATTTTGGCTCTCAACGCAATTGTGAACTTCAGCCCACGGTATGCCGGTATTCTTCCATCGAAGAATCTCATTTTTGAAAAGGGTTGGGATCAAATTCGGGGTCGCTGAGATCTGATCCCGTCCCTCGATTTATTAATGTCGTGTTAATTTAATTCAATTGCGGCCACCGGTCCCCTTAGGCGTCGGAAATTCCAGATGCGATGATGGGAATCGAACCTACGACCGCAGGAACGACTAGCCGAGAGGCTGACGCCTTAACCACTCTGCTACGCCGGGCCACTCTCTCACCCTAGAAGAATTTGATATTGATGTTTTTGATGAATGTGAATGAATTCCACAGGGGTTTATGAGAAATATTTTGAAACGCACAGGCTTATACGGACGTGATTCGTTCCAGGAGTGGATATTTTCGGTATTACATGGGAGAAAAATGTTTGTTTTTATTTTTTCCTGAATATTCTATTCTTTTGTTCTTTCTTCATTAATTGTGTTTTTAGAATTAGGTAATAAATATTTTCTTTTTAAACGTATTATTTTTACAATCAAACCTATTTTTGATGTTCAAACCTAAATTCATGGGTGATGCATATATTTTGTCCATCATTGTATGTATTGCGGTTCTCTCTTCTACTTGGCAGTTTTCTGCCTATGCTCAATATACAAACCCCAATGTTTTTCTTCACTCCTCGTTTCTGCTATTTCTGCCTGGGGTATTGTTCGACGAAGTATGGTTGTAGAACCTACATTTCTCACGATCCATTCCGCAAGTATTTCTTTTTTTAAACGCCTAGACTGGTGGGAGTGGAATCTATAAATTAGGCATTTCCTCGGAATATGATTTTTCTACCGTTCGATTTTTTCTGTCCGAAAAGTTAAATTTTTAGCCACAATGCAGAAAGTAAGGATATTATAGTTTTAGGTTTAATTTTAAAATTATTATAATATTGGGTTGTCCGGAAAATAATGCAGGATTTTGGTATTAAACAAAAAAAAAGAAACTAGTTACTTTAAAGCAATGTTCTTTAATCAAAATAATTTCCCATACTCTCAATACATTTCTCCCAACGTGTTGGTAACTTATTAATTCCGTCTGAGTAGAATTCAGAATTTTTAGAATTGATAAAGTCAATAAATGCATTTTCCAGTTCCGTTTGATTTTTGAATATTATGTGTTGTAAGTAGTGGTCCAGGTGTCTAAAAAAATGGTAGTCAGTAGGCGAGAGGTCCGGAGAGTAGGGTGGGTGAGGCAAAGTTTCATAGCCAAGCTCCAATAATTTTTGTGACGTTACACGTGACACATGTGGTCGAGCGTTGTCATGCAACAAAATGGGCCCTTTCCGATTGACCAAAGAGGTGGTCAGCGACGGTCGTTTTACTGACTTTGAGTTGCTCTGCAAGTTCTCGAACAGTTGTTTTGGGGTTTTCTTCCACCACTGATCGCAGAACATCATCATTAAGAGAGGAAGGCCTTCCACGACCTTCTTCATCTTCAAGGCTGAAATCTCCCTCCCGAAATTTTTTAAACCACCTTTGCACAGTGCACTCATTAACACAACCCTCGCCCCAGACTTGGTTAATGTTTCTAGCCGTTTGGGCTCCGCTTCGGCCGAGTTTAAACTCGTAAAAGAAAATCGTACGAAATTCTCGCTTTGACATTATAAGGATGACTGAATTATTTCCAAGTAGCGGAATGCTACAGAGGTAAACAAACAATATCATTTGGAAGAGGATTAATAAGTGTTGACATTCATACAAATGAGTAATCCTGTAAACGTAAACAGAATATTTTATATAGATTTTTTTTAATGAAAACTTAAAATCCTGCATTATTTTCCGGACAACCCAATAATATATAATAAAAATTTTAAATATTTTTTTAACGAGGGTTTGCAGCAGTAGGGGGTGATGTCAACATTCAGGATGCCGGTGTATTTTTTTAAACTTGTAAGTTTATCGGTTTCGAATGCAGTGCTTTCAAACTCGGGACATTTATCTTACAGTGATGAGCGCTGAGTCAACAATTAAACCGTTGCGACCCCCCCACTTTTATTCTTGGATAACTGAAAGTGGTTATTATTAGCATACCATATAAATGCCTATCTGGCAATCCTCGCTCTGCTTGACGCAATATTGTTTGATCTGTCAATCTCGAATCAGCAATTAATGTTATTGATTCCATTCAGATCAGCCCCTAATAGGTGAGCAACGTCTTGCCAATCCTGACCAATTCCCACGTTGTGCAGGATTCATGCGACGACCTGATAATTATCTCTCCACTTCAGACGCTACGATTTGGCCATATTTTTGCGCGATCCAATTTCGTTTGTTGGTTTAAATTAAAAAAAATATTTAGTACGAAAACGATACCAAGAAAAGTTATTAGAAAAATTGGGTTTTTGTTTTACGGAAAAATTAAGCCCTGAGGTATCTCAACTCTTTTTCGTTTACAGGTTTTTACAGGAAATATAACCTCCAACTTTGATTGTTATACAACGAGTAAAGCAAGCAAATAATTATGTTTATAATTGTTTTAAATTGTACTGTAAGTTTTATAGATTGACGATTGAGCCAGTTAGCAATACAATCGCGTTAGGAATATTTATTGTATTACCTTCGTTGTGGTGGGTTCCACCGGCTATCCGCAATCGACACATGTGCCTGTTTATATACTATAATGATTTTTTTTGAGATAGTAATTAATAAAATTTTAAAAATTGTATATTTGAAAATCGACTTATGTTAAATTGTTAATACAGAGTTCTGATTAAGGCGATATATTCTGCCGAAAGCTCGACAAGAAAATAAATGTTGTTTCTGTCTTGCAGGCCTCATCCGCAATCTACCTTTTGGAAGGAAAAACATATTTATAATTGTAGTTGCAGATAGTACGTCGTCTCTGATTAAGTTGGACCGCTAATTCGAACGCGCCTCCAATCAACTCCACCCACACATTTTGGAAAGGTCGCTTCGCGAATAGCTCACGTCGAAAGCATTCGGTAATCATCTGAGGGTAGGAAAATGATTGCTTTAGACTCATCCCTAGTTTTGCTCATTGTCATTTAATACATATTCCAGAAAATATGACATAACAAGGAAAAACATTTCACATCATGTTTGTAAATCAATGTATTTTATGCTTTAATTTCGTTATTCATTAAGATTAAATTTTTTATTCTTAACAACATAATATTATGTTTTTACTTATTTTCAGGACTGCTGGCGGAAAATTTACGTCGAGGTCACACAACCCTTTCACCAACTGAGGACCCTCATTTTCCATAGAATCCTTGCAAATACGCTCTTCAAAAAAGGAAATTTATTTTTTTCACAAACAATTAGAATGGATAGGAGAGCGCCCACTCAACTGGACACGCAAGAATGTCACAATTATGCAGAAAACAAACGCTTTGAGCCCTGAAGATGATCTCAATAAAGTTCGAAACGTGGCACAATAAAGAAAATGTTTTTCGGAAACCTACGTCACATCTGACCGCATCTCACGAATTCCAAATAATCATTGAAATCAGAAAATGAGAAATTTGCATTAAAACTCGATAGGTTTTCTCGTGAACAAATGTCAATATTTCAGAAATCTACATGCCCAATTAAACTAAAAGCTCTATTTTACAATGACGGAATCACAATTGGAACCGAGATTTTTCACTTTCCAAGATACTTCAACATTTCGCAACTTTATTCCATAAAGTCCCTGAATCTAACTCGCACAACTCAGTCTCCAACTGAAACACTCATTGTCCTCAGAATCCATGGAACGACGCCCTTCAGAAAAAGGAATTTAATTTTCTAGATGTCTTCTAGATGTCAAATTAGTTTAGAACGTTTCTATTGTACAGTGACAGAATCACAATTTTAACCGAGATTTTGTACTTTCAGGTTGTTTCAACCTTTCGCATGTTTATTTCAGAATCCATGAATTTATAAGACAGATTCGATTACACTAATGGAAAGAACAGTAAAAATAGATATGATGAAGGTGGCCTGAATATGTAGATTCCATTTTTGTAAAAGATGATTATAACTTTGCAAAAACTGAGAATTGAAAACACTATGAGATTTATTGGTTTTGTTTTTATTGTAAACTTAATAAAACCAAATACAAAATCATTTAGGATGATTCTTACAGCTCTTACACGTGTCTTAAATTCTTAAAATTCTTATTTTTCTCTTAACATTGAGATTTTATTGGTTCGGTAATCACTGTCAGATATTGTTGGTTAATATAATAATAATAATATTACCTAATTATTATAAATAATAATCATACCTTAAGAAGAAGTGCTTACAGGTGTCACAATTATCTAGTAATTGCACTTTTTTTAAGGAAGGGATGGGCCCAACCTAGACTTTGTCTAGGTCCCAGAGGAAATCCCTCGATCGGTCTGACTATATTTTGCCAGATACCTTTAAAATTTTTTGAACAATTTATTATTAGTAAGTAACAAGCTTGAAATAAGATAAATGAAGGATAAATAAATTATAATAATGACAACTGTTAAAACCAAATATATTCCTTATGTTAATTACAAATGATATCAATGATATTTAAATAAAAATAAAATTATCCTTATGTTAATTGTAAGTGATATTAATGATATTTAAATAAAAATGAAATTAAATGATATTAATGATATTTAAATAAAAATGAAATTAAATGATATTAATGATATTTAAATAAAAATGAAATTAAACCCTTCCTTTTGAATTTTGGAAATAAATTTTTTTTTCTTTTTTTTTTTACAAAGCAACAATTATAAACAGCCTAGACTAAGGAAAAGGACTTACCCATGGAGACTGGAACGTTTGGTTGTACTTTTTTTAAAATTACTATTTCTCAGGCACAAGGATGGCAGCGTCTTCAACAGTGAGCAGATCACCTCTGTATCTCACACTGTTTACTTTCTTTACGGCCTATACTCGGCCCCACCTTTTCTTAGGCTTTATCGCCTCGCTTGTACCTCTCCAATCAAAACTGCAGCGCGGCAATTTCAAATTGTGACGGCCCGTAAGATGGGATCGTTACACAGGTGTGCTATACAAGGGTCATCACGCGCTCCGCAGTTGTACACAATCTTTTACTCCTGATATGCACATAAATCAGAATGCACTTACCGCCACATAATCAGATGACACGGCCATATCAACTAGCCATCCACATCTACACAAACTTCACTTGTGTTACAAAACCGTATATCAACAATTGACAAATGGAGCATTGTTGGGAAAATGAAGTTTAACT
Source organism: Cimex hemipterus (assembly GCA_039619505.1). Taxonomy (NCBI): domain Eukaryota; kingdom Metazoa; phylum Arthropoda; class Insecta; order Hemiptera; family Cimicidae; genus Cimex; species Cimex hemipterus. The sequence goes on from CM077102.1 coordinate 30,891,180, forward strand.
ATTCAACCACCTTTTCACTCCGTCGGTTGTTCCTCAATCCGACAAGGTTAACTATTTAGGACTTGCATTTGATAGAACACTAACTTGGAATTCACACATACGATTAAAAAAAAAACAGACACTCAACAAACGATTGAAAATGCTGCATTACTTACCAAACCGACAATCAAAATTACCATTAAATTTGTAGTATTTAGTAACCGTTAATTAATGATTATTTGGATATCGTGAGATAGAGACAAAACAGTTCTACATCTTACGATCTCCAAATAATCATTACCACTAAAATAAAAACTTTCGATATATACATAACTACTCAAAGTTGTTTTGATGTACGGGTGCCAAGCTTATGGATCGTTCAAACATTCCAATATTCAAAGATTATAAAATTTTCAATTCCAAATTTTAAGACTAAATGTTACTGCTCCTTTTTACGTCAATAATAATACAGAGATCTTCACGTACCAACATTTTTTCAACCATCAAAACATATTACAGTCGTTTTTACGGTAAATTACAAGATCACAGATAGGGGCGTCGGCGGCCGCGTTGACTAGGCGTTGACTCGGCGCTCATCATTGTGAGGTAAAGGTCCCGGGTTCGAAACCAGCGGCTCTGTATCGAATCTGATATACTTACAAATGGGCTTTTCTCTTCAAAAACAACGGCACTCGTTGATATAACCTCTGCTGCTGCAAATATCGTAAAAAAGCTGAATGCAGACACAGGTTCCAATAGAGAAAAAAAAATTAAATGAATTTAAAAAAATCTTGCTTTTAATGTTGATCATTACCAAAAATCTTCCGTTGTTGTTTTATAGCACTTCCAATCAGTCTTTTGGATATTTATTTACTTTGTATTAGCATTTCTGTGTGTACGTTAGTGACCTGTTGTTTCATGGTTATTGAAGTCGAGAGGAGAGGTCAAGAAAAACACGCTTTCATTTTTTCCCGACGTTTCGACCGTGAAGATGAGCCAAATAAAGGCCGAAACGTCGGCAAAAAATGAAAAAGTTGTTTTTCTAAACGACTTGTGCGCTCTTCACGACTTCAACAAATTTCTATTTCTCCTATTCCATTCAGATTACAGATTACTTTCTCCGCCTCGTCCGGTACAAATTCTTGCTCTGCAGCTCGGCGTTTCTGGGTGTCAACACGACGAGAGGATCCGTCGAGAATGTGACCACTAATATCCCTACCGAACTAAGTGAGTCAATGCACACGAGGCAAGATGAGACGAAGGGAACTTTTTTATTTTAAAATCTCAAATAAATCAATTAATCATTAGCAAAAATGTAGGTTTATTTCTTGACTATGTACATTTTTTTTATGTATTTATAAAAGGAATGATAATAAATAACATTTAACCAGTACACATATCAACTAATTGTAGAATTTCAATTTTATAGCACATGTTAAGTACCAGATTTTCTGAATTTTGATACCCGATGCCTGCGTTTTATCAGTGTAACCCATTTACAGGTGGGGTGCATAGCAAGATAAGTCACAGAAAATTCTGTAAGTTCGTAAGCAAATAATAACGAAAGAAATTATTTAATAAATTGTGAAGTGAAGAATTGTGCTTAGTAAAAATTAAATTCGACAATGATTAAATTTGTGAAATGGTGTTAAAATAAAAGGCTGCCCACTGAAAATTCAGACAATTCAATCGTTACGGATATACAATAAGACGTTTAATATGTTATTTATGCTGAGTCGAGAATGCGATTTACACATTATTATTCAGAACGCGGTCTAATAACAGCAATATTTTAGAAATGCGCCATTTTGTATTGTAATTCATTTACGTGAATAATAAACAATAGAATACGTAACTGCAGATATCATAGCCATCTTAATTATGTAATAAAATTACGTATCCTAGTTGACAATGAAAGTATACATATTTATGTAATTAAAACGGTAGAATTTATAACATTTTTTCGTTGTTTTGTTTGACTGGAACGTTGACATTTTGTTCAACTATTTTTGTTTTTTGTTTTTTCGTTAATCGGCATCATCAACATTACTATTTTTATTAATGTAAAAACATATTGCTCCTGGTATATATTTTAATGTGGTTATAACGTAAGATTCTAATGTTTGGAATAACTTTGGAGGTTTTTATTAAAAAAAAGTTTCATTAATCTTAATTTCAGAAATTTGAGTGCAAAAATGATCTTCAAAAACTATTTACATTTCTAAAATTTAGTGAAAATTTTATACAAAAAATGCGTGAGCAGTCGGGATTAAATCTATTTGACATCAGCTGAACAGGAAAAAGCTTCGTTCTTAAAGAAAGCTAACATTCGCTCATCATTTTTTACCACGAAACCGCATTCATTCTTCTGATCGACTGATTGGATAATTTACCCAAAAAAAAGTAAGTAGATTTTTTTACATTTCCAAAATGTATTGGTTGTTAATAATATTTAACTTGGAACATATTGATTACAAACTTATCACACCAACTTCACGTCTCGTATTGTCTTTATCTTAAAATTATTACTATTATTATTTTAAGGCAAACGATATGGAAGAATACGCACGAGAACCTTGTCCTTGGCGTATCGTCGATGATTGCGGAGGCGCCTTCACGATGGGCACCATCGGAGGTTCCGTTTTCCAGTCGATCAAAGGTTTCAGAAATGCACCGAGTGGATTCAGCAGAAGACTCGCAGTAAGTGACGTCGAAGAAAACATTCTATTCCTGCTGTTTTATAATATGTTTTGTATAAGTTGAAAAAATATCACCCTTATAATTTCCAAAATTCTCTTCACAAGTAGAGGTCATGTTGCGTACAGTATCTGCACAGGCCTCTTTCTCCTTTTCCGAGTATTCATATGCCTATGTCAAGCTTGTAGCTACTTTAGTACTATCTAGTACCACTAAACCTCCAAAATTTTGCTTGGTTAGTAGTTTTGCTGTTAGTTCTGGCGATGGTACTTTTATGAACTTTTTTGCATACCTCTGTAGCTACATTCATATTCAAAGCAGGACCTTATTGCTAACTCATTGATCCGATGTTTCCGGGTTTTTGGTAAATGGTATGCCGCAAAATAGCTCAAAGCCGACATTACTTTGTAAAAGGAGATTTTGTTATCTTTGTTATCTCCTTTTGTGTGGCAGATCCTTACTGATAGTGAACCTCTATTTTGGTGGGATCTATCAAGGGCTCTCACGACAGCGCACGGCATTCAGCAGCTCCGTGACCACACCATCTCTGGCCAATAACTACATGACCACTGTCTCTAAAATGCAATTTCTGAACAGCTCTAGACTTTACTACTGATTATGTAGTCTGAGTGGACCTCGCTGATTGAGCAGATCAATCCTTTGTGTATAAGACGCAGTGTGACTGCTTTGGCACAATGTTCATTAGCTTTAGTCTCCAGCTGAAATATAGTGGCATATTGCAGAGTCCTTGGCGTTTTTCAAAATTACAAGCTCCTTACTCATATTCGATTTTGGCGCCATCTATGTACCACATATAGTAGGTATTAACTGCCATATCTTTCTCCCAGTCTGCTTTATGAGGTGTTTTGTTTGGAAGCTTTTTGGGATGTATTTTGAGATCATGATATTGACAGAAATCCCAGAAACTTTTTCGATTGACATTTCTATCGCTGCTTTAGTTTGATCTCTTCGAGCCTGTACCTGCATTTTCTGTGAATACTGCCTTTAGTTTTTCTCTAGTTGAAGAATGAAAAATAAAAGGATTAAATCCCCCAGATCTATCCCTGTTTTATAAGTAGGTAGGGTTCGAATGCAGAGCTACTGAATTCGAACTCGGGACCTTTACCTTTGAGTGATGAGCCCATGAGCCCTGTGTCAACGCCGAAACCGTAGCAGCCACCGACGCTCCCCAGATCTATCCCTTTTTACCCCCCCCCCCTCCGAAAGAACTGTAATCTGGTTTTAAGGTTCCACGGAGAAAAGCAGAAAGGTTTCTACTGTTTATTCGTTTTACTTTACTAATAATATTTCACAATCTTATGATCCTTTTCCAGGGTAGCGTGGCGGCTGTGAAGCAAAGGTCGCCGATAATCGGTGGAAGTTTCGCCGTGTGGGGCGGCCTGTTTTCGACCATAGATTGCACATTAGTACACTTCAGGCAGAAGGAAGATCCTTGGAATTCAATAATAAGCGCAGCGGCGACAGGTGGGATCCTGGCAGCGAGGAACGGCGTACCCGCGATGGCCGGAAGCGCGATAATCGGCGGCGTCCTGTTAGCTCTTATCGAAGGTGTCGGTATCTTATTTACAAGGATGCAAGCCGAACAATTCAGACCGCCGCAACATTTCGAAGACCCTTCGCAGCTCGGACCCGACCTTTCCAAGTTGTCTTACCAACCCCAGTGACTACTGTTTGGGACGAAAGACATCACGACTGTCCGTCAGTGGGCCGTCATCACAGATCTTCATGCTGACTACGTATTTATCTGCTGTTACGTACGATAATAAAATACAGAATGAATTTATTTGTCTATGCATTACTCTTTGTTTCTTCGTATGTCAGTCATATTGCACTTTTAAGAAAACTGACCTTCAGCCAAAGAAGGTACACGTAACAGCACCTAAAGTACCAAATCCTGTCTTGCAGTAAAACGTAAGTACTTCCATGCGATGTACCGGGGTTCGAACCCAAAACATTGCTAGCGTGGCAAATATATGCCGCACACCTTAACCACCCGGCCTTTACGGTAATGAATAAGGTGGTTGTTGGAGTTATATACGTAATGTAATTATATATATATATATATATATATATATATATATACACATATAGCAAATGAAGTCCCATATGTCGGTGCTGTGTACATAAAGCTCGTAAATGCGATCTGCACTTCTTTCCGGTGAAAGGTATCGCAAAATGTTTCATCGCAACACGTCATTTTTTTAATGTAGTGCTTTTTTTAGTTATATTCCTCTTATTCCGAATATTCGATTCGATAAGATAAGAACGCAGTTTTTGTTTATTTGCTCAAATACATTGCGCTCGTTTCACCTAAACCCATTGCTTTCACTTTTCCGCCATCGTATTATGCCCTAACCAATGAATGGTAACTAAAACCGAAGCTTTGTTTCGATTTTTCGACGTTCTGCCTTGAAGCGACGATCGCTCAAATGCAAACTACTTTGCAACCTTCAAACCTGAGCTTCTGATAAATGTCAATGAAACAGCTGGCGCACGTTTCACTTTTGTTTCATGAGTATGGATATTTAATTTTACAAAATCATCAGATCAATTTATATACCAAGCGAAAATGTGAAAGAAGAGAAAATACGGCTATGATCACGACCATAAGTATGTTGGTGAAAAGCGAGCAACGATACGACTGGGGTATTTCATCAAAAATATTTAAAATTGCAATTTCTTTTAAAAGTTAGAGATTAAATATTAAGACCACTAAAACAGATCGGTTTGTTTAAAAAACATGACAGTTGTTAATTTTTTAATAATTAAAACAGACAGGACGATTTTTAGTAGTAATGCCGATTGGTGGGTCCGACGGTGGAGCTGCGGCCGAATTCCCTGTTAAATGAGATACCGACACCTCCAGCAAGACTGCCAGGACGTTGCAGTGATTTTCAAGCATTCAGACGCGCAGTTCCTCGCTGCCAGGATCACACTTCTCGCCGCTGCGCTTATTATTGAATTCCAAGGGTCTTCCTTCTGCTTGAAGTGTACTAATGTGCAATCTACGGTCGAAACGGGATAAAATTATGACAAAGTTCCATCTACCATTGGCCATATTTCATCCGAGGCTGTTACACGTAAACGATTATCTTTTTTATATTATACAGTAGTGGTGAATAAATTGTTAACATCTGATCTTTTAATGTGTGTCTTGTGACTGTTTGATGAATCGATGACATATTCCAGACTTCTCACCAATGGCGGATCCAAGGGGTGTGTAAATCAGGTATTACCATTACACCCCCCCTCAAATGGAGCGAAGTGAAGATGTTATATGTCTTAGTTTAGCCTTAATTAAGCGAAGAGTATTATATTTCAGGATTATACAAACCTTGATCTGTTACCTCTGGTAAACCTTCCCATAATTAAATCAGTTTCCTCTTAACCCGTCACGCTTTGGCTTTTTAGTCTGCCGGTTCCATGCTTCAACTCGTTTTGATGCCAAGAAACCTTTATGCTATTGTTTAATCTTAAGTAGATTCAACTTCTTTCAACATTCTTTCAAAAAACTAGCTTTCTCTAACGTTCGCATTTTTGATAGCATACCAATGAAATTTGGCAGGGTAGTAAAGAATTTTATATGAACGCTTGAGATGGTTTTTCTGCCTAATGGACTGGGGTAGCAGAGTTATAGGCGATTAAAATAAAAAATGCAATTCAAATTTTAGCCATTTTTGCGTTGTCTCCCGCACAACGCCTCAGTTTGTTTAACTTCACTCCCTCCTAGCTCACTATTCGATTTTGGGATTTTTGGTACACTTTTTAAATTGGATTTTTCTTGTAACGTTTAAGTTTGGTTTAGCTCGAATTCAAGCAGCACTTTAAAAGTTATCATACGTTTCAAACCTAATTTCTTTTGTTTAAAAGCTCAAATTTTGTTTAATAAGAAATGAAACCGTAAGCATTTCTTAATTTTTTGCTACCATATATGCTAAAATAAATTTTAAATTAATTGAAAAATCACGGTAAAAAGTTCTTAAAATTGTGTACATTATTAAAATATATGGTTTGTCACACGTCTTTTTCGGTAAATCCCATCTTGTTATCGAAAAGCATTAGTGAAGTTAGACGAGAAAATAATTAATTAAATAGCTTACATAAAATTTCAAATTGGGTAGTAAACCATATTTTCATTATTTTTACTGGTCTAGGAAAAATAGCCCGAATCTAATTTAACTAAACCCTAGCTGTTAATAAGTAACAAAAACATTTGGCTAATTTTTTTATCCTATTACAGTATGTTTGTGATGTTAAGTTTTGAATAAAATATATAATAGTATATACCCATTGTTTTCAAAATGTTCCATAATTTTTAAACTAGAAAATTTATATCACCGCTGGATTGATTCTGTACAAAATGTCTTCCTCTTACGCCTTACTGACATGACGGTTTTCTTTTATTCGTTTGTTTTGCGATAAAACATTACATTGCACATGATTTTTACCTGATTAAACAAGGTCTTTTAGTGCTTATCTGCTTTTGCTTTTAATCTGCTTATTAGATCTCTTGATGTGTTAACCTCTAAGTTTGCAATAAATTTTTTATATTCGTTACTATTGGTGAGTAAAAATATTTACATTTCATACTATGACGGAAAAACATTTTGGAATCTTACGAAAATTATGTACGCTTTGAAATTAAAGTATTGAAACATTTAAACTGGGTGATTTTTTTCTTCCGTGTTTCCCTTTGATGTCGGAAAAAATATCGCGTTTGGATTAAATTGATGTGTAAAATTTTCTCTCAATGTGTACGTTTTTAGGTCCACTGTGGAAAATAACGAAAAAACTTTTACCCCTCACACACTCCCGCTAATTGATACAATTTCACCGTTATACTTTTTAACTGTTCCTTATAAATTTCCTGAAAACCAAGTTGTTGTCCAGATTGAAACTAGTATGATTTACCAGCTATCCGATCATTTCGAACTTCACCTATTCTTAAACAATAGTAAACATAATAGCCAGGCATATTATATGCATCACAACACTGATAACAATATGGTATTGATAGGGTTAAATCAAACCTTCCAATTTCTTCAGAATCCTTTTTTTTTTTTTCAAAATGACTTTTTATGTCTAGCCATGCATAACATCTATATGTAGGTTCATTACTTGTTTGTACAAAAAATTCCACACCACCTTGCAATTTCACTCTAATCCTCCTATACAATTTTCCCCTCGATCCCATCCTAGTAATCCTCATCGACTTGTAAAGAGTCAGTTGCCTCGTAACCTGCTCTTAGAGAGTGAGAAATAATTATCAATTGTTATCTCTTAATAACTTCTCCACTGATGTGATCTTATAAAGCCTACCTACTTATACAACTAGTTTTCCTTACCTACCTTTACAATTATCCTTAGAACTACATACTTACCATCTCAATGGAAATTATCCCTCGTCGGGAAGGTTCCAAGTCTTAAAACGCTCATGGCATAATCCTACCGTCTAATTAGTCTGTTGCCAACAGGCCAAATTCTCGCCGTTATTCCTGACGACAGATTTGTGTTCTTTCTGATCAGCTATCGCGTTACAGACATCATTACTACCACTTTTGAGGGAAAGGAGTGCTACTCCGCTTTATTCGTAGATGTGAAGCAAGCTAGGGTATGACACTCGGGGCTGGTTTGGAAGCTTAATAGATTTCACTTGTTTACTTACTGTCTGATATTCAAATTATACTTCATGGACCGGAACTTTAAGACATCAGAGGCTCTCTATTTCACGCAGACGCTCGGCTACACCAAGTTAGTACCTTATGACCTATCCTCTACATACTATCCAATTACTATGATCTTAATAACTAATGTGTCTCTGAAGCAGCCAAAAGCAACTACAAGAAGTTTCACAAACAATGAACCTGTCACACAAACCCACATGTCCAAAACCTTTCAACCTATGCTTTCATGTAATCCTTCCGGCCAATTGAAGTGAAACTAGCCTACTAAGCATCAGTGAAAGTAACGTTAATACATAAGAAAAGATTTTTTGTATTCAATAGTATTCTATTTGGTTTATAATATGTATATTATAAAATTTATTAAGGACATCAATTTGCGTACTTGTAAATAAATAAAAAAATTTGATGCACCTCTAAAGTCTGCCCTTTCTGCGGCTACAAGGCTTTCTGAACATTGACCTGAGTAGATTTATTGGGCTCCCCTGATTTTTATAACTCAATGTCCAGCATCAGGTTGAACCTCCATAGCCTTGCCAGCCGCTTCTTAGAGTAAGATCTTGGTTGTGTTTTTCCTGTCCTATTTGCAAGAACTTGTACCTACATAGACCTTCACAGAAACATAAACTATGTTCTGCGGTCTCTTCCTCTTCCTGGCAGTATCTCTTCTGTCTTCTGTATGTACTTCTATCCGGTACATGTGCTTTATTAAGTGGCATTGCGCCGTCAGAAGTTCGGTTGCGGTTGCCTTTCAATAATACCCTTGTAAGGTTTGCCGAGAGATCTATGTGACTTCGCGCGTCTCATAACTGTACTATTGTTCGACTTACCACCATCAGGGCTCAGAGTCCATGTTGACCTCTTTGCCAAACATGTCAACCTTTTCGTTACCTCTATGCCCCGAATACCCATGGACTCATATCACGGTCAGGTCATTAGTTCCTCCAGGGCCTCCATACAGTTCCACACATTCTTTACGTTCACCTCGAATGAGACTAGGGAATTTAGTGCTGCCTTATTGCGAAAGATGATGACTATTTTCCTGGAATGTATTTCTAACCTTCTTATTTCCCTGACGCAGTGTTCAATCGCTATGATTTCAGATTGGAAAACTGTGGTAATTTACCTAGATTTACCGTCAGTTCGATTTTTTGATTCATCCAAAGAATCCGGCTCCCGTGACTTTGTCGGTTTTAGACACGTCACTATTCTAGGACTACTATGCCGTTTGCAGTCTTTTCTGGCCCATTCTTTTCGTTCTGGTATCAGTACCTTGTACGTTTTTGGTATCGATTTGCATGCCTAACATCTGCCTGTATCTCCGCCCTCAATTTCCATTGTTTATTTACATGGCCTCAGATGGTTGGCCCTTTAAAACCTGTGGGCTGTTGCTCTGGGTTCTGCTTGGGTTGATATTTCTTGTGGTTGGAGTGGTGGGTGGTTTAACCGCACCTCAGGAGCCAGAGGTGGCGTTGTGCTCATGGCATCTGTGACCCTGATACAAGCTTTTCATTGAGCACCACTTAATACCCAGATTATTTTGGCCTGTTGAGTGTTGGTCCACCACACTACTGATCCAGTTGTCAACATTGGTCTTAAAACGCAGGTGTATGGGCATAGGGACATTTTGGAGTTTAATCTCCAGGCTCGCAAGCGGTCAAGTTAAATTAACAACATATAATAAATAATACAAAGTAAGGAAAATCTTTTAGTTTTTGCAATACCAGGACAACTTAAGCATTTCAACTTACACGTTTTACTGTAGGAAGGATATTTTTTGACCGAACCATGAAAAGCAATTTCCAATGTTCACATAAACAACACAGCTTTGCCATACAGTTCTTTATTACGCAAATTAATTACTCGACTGTCCAACAGTTACAGCAACGGCAGTATTAGAAAACGTAAGCCAGAACTTCGTTTATTTATTTTCAAGTCCTACTCATTCTTTTGTGTGCCTCTTGAGCGTCTAAAAAAGTCCAATTAGATAAAATAGTAAATTTTTGAAAAAAAAAACGTTTTAAATGACTACGAATTACTGTGCTTTCGATAATGTCTATTCAGGGTGCGGTATTTAGTCTTTTCCATCCATTCGCGTACGGCCCTTCTCGATTGTTCTTGTTGCTCCCATTCTCTGGCCTCTTGTTCCTGTTTCCTAGCTTCTTTCTCTCGAATTTCAGCTTTGTAAATAAAACGTAGTTTGGTTAATTACCATTTTTTTTTTGCTTGTGATTTAAGTTTTTACCCATGCGGGCCTGTTCTTTTTTGAAAAGCCACTGGCTAAACGTCAAGGATCCGCTTTTCTTGCAGTTGTCAATGCTGACGTTTGTCTGGCTTAGCTTTGTCTGATCTGCGATTATTTCCTTTGTCGTCAGATTTGGCCAGTCCTAAATGACATAATTTTAGGACAAATCTGTCGAATATATTTTATTTATATATTTTATTAAATTATTATAAGTTTTGTATTAATAATAATCAGGATTGAGGATAGTAAAAAAGAAAATGTTCTTTTGTCCAGCTTGTGAATCCCTTCTTGAAGACTTACTTCATTTATTTTTAAATTTAACGAATATGACCGACTATTTACAATTTTCAAATTAATCATTTACCATTTGGTCATGTAGGAATTAAAATCATTGTTGTTTACGACAACGTTTTTAAAACTATAAGTTGAATATATCTATCTGGAGTTAGTACAGAGATTCAAAATTTCGTCTTTTTAGATAGTAAAAGACCATGATTGAAAATGGAAGCGTAATTAGTTCTCAAGGCGTAGAATATCCGGGGCTTCTTTTAATTGAAACATTGCTCCACCGTTCGGACTGTTATCAAATTTAGTAAAATTCTGTTGTGTACGTTTGGTGTCCAATTACTTCACATTTGATCCGTCTATCGATTGTGCTGGAACAACAGCAAAGACTGGAGGTCTTTATTTTGAAATATGTTCGACGATTTTAATTATACATGGCTAGGTTTTAAAAGTTCAGTAAGTACTTCACACTACATCAACTTTTTCTAGGGAGAATAGAAGGGGTACTGCAGGGTTAAATTTCAATTCTGGCGTGGTGGGATTCATAAATAAAACTTAGTTTGTGCCACGAGAACGAGGTTTCTACCTTCACTTTCTCCTGAGAGTTAATGTTGGTTAAAAATTTTGTGATTTTAGTCTAAAATAGGATTTTATTTTACTTAATTCATTAGTTTTCGTGTTCCCCTTACCAATTAAACATTACAATTAATTAAGGTTTTTAGTTGCGATAAAAAAGTCAATGTCACGAGGGGGATTCGAACCCACGATCTTCGGCTAGATACGCCGCTGCTCTACCACCTGAGCTACCGTGACCTTGATCTACTCATGCGGACCACGAAAATTAGTTTAATAAGTTCACATGAACTATACCTTCAGTAAAGCTCTCTGTGGTCATTTCATTTGTCGCAGAGAATCAAATACATTACACGACATTTGAAAAGTGGCAAAAAAAAAGGGAAAAGTCAAAATATCGGGTTGAGATGGGAAGTTAGTGTCCGAGTGGATCGAAGTCACGATAAGTGAAGTGAGTAGCAGCGTATCAAGTCGAAGATCGTAGGACACTGACTTTTTTATCTCAACTGAAAACCTTAATTAATTGAAAAATTTCATTTTTCGTAAAATCGTAAAATCTCAACTTTATCGTCGTTTATTATTTATTTGTGTATTTATTTCATACAATACATTAAATTGCCCACAAGTCATCATGAAAAAATGCATAATTTATTGAAGTTTCATTTTGACGAGATGAATGTATTTAATTTTTCTTACTAAACAATAAATTTTTTCTATGAAAAACAAGACTTGTACGATGTCGTTTTTCTCTGTTCTCCTTGGGTTCGAAATAATATTTTTCAACCATACAAAGGGGATTTCACAAAAAAAGAAGACTAAAAATTGTAAAACTGAGCTTATCGCAAGAATACATGTAAAATAAAGCAACTTTGGTCAAATCCTGACAATTCTGATGGAAAACCATTGGAAGGAATTTGCACATTGTGTATGTAATGTAGTTTGTGAAATAAAGGTCATATTTGTATATCAATGACTCTAAAGTTGAGAAATTACACTTTTGTTCACTAATTTCGTCCCGTTAACCCATTAAACATTACAATTAATAAAGGTTTTTCGTTGCGATAAAAGAGTCAATGTCACGAGGGGGATTCGAACCCACGATCTTCGGCTTGATACGCTACTGTTCTACCCCTTGAGCTATCGAGACCTCGATGCACCCGGACACTAACTTCCCATCTCACCAGCACCTTTTAAATTTTCCCTCTTTTTTGCCATTTTTCAAAGTGGTAGAGTAACGGCGTAGAGTAGCGGCTATTGACATTTTATCTCAACTAAAAACCTGAATTAATTGAAATATATTACTATTTTATGTTCAAAAATCTGATTTAAGATTATAATCACAAAAAAGTTAATATCTGAGGATTGAAACCTAGTTCTGATAGCACTGGAATACGTTTTATTAAGTGAATGTCACCATGGAACTACATTTAACCAGGCTATTGATAAGGCCAAAAATCTGATCACAACTGACGCTGCAAATTGAAAAATATGACGCCTTTTCGTTAAAAGTTTAACCCTTACAGTTTAATATAAGGCAAAAGATTTTTTTACAGATAGGATGATTTTTCATAAAATATCAGTATAGAACAAAATAACTTTGTTTAATCAGTTGTTACGTTGGTTTATGCTTAATAGTTATGTCAGTGTTTACTCTTATACAATGGATTAACTTTGGCTCGTATAATATATAAAAGAAATTAATAAAATACTGAGGTGGTGTTTACTAACTATCCAGAAATGAGTCGTAAAAATTAACCGTATGCTGTCGTTTCAATCGTGTTAACTATACATTACAAATAGAACTGCTACGATCGGGTATTTCCTGTTTGACGGATGGCCAAGTGTTTGCCGTATCGTTGGTCCTCGATTTTCCCTCCATGTGAAATTCCCTCTTTCTCGGGTGTTCCTTATCGAGCATTTCTTTCCTTTTGATCCTTTCCACGGCTAGCATCTCGTTTTTTCTTATTCTCTCCCTTTCGGACATCTCTTGCTTCCTCATCTTTTCCTTTTGCTCGATGAGCGCTGTCATCCTGGACTGCTGTGCTTCCAAGTCTTTCCTGGCTTTCCATTCTTGAAAGCTGTCTCCTTTCATTGCCTGAAAAGGTTTGTTTTTTTTGTACGTTTCGAGAAGAAAATATGAATTAACGATTACTCACCCTGCTCCTGCGCATCTTACCAAGACTACCCATTAAAATTTAGCCAAATTTCAAATACTACAATGTCAATAAGAAAACCATATGATTAGCATTTCAAATAATTTTTTTCAAATTTGTTAAAAACTACTGCTTTTCAATGTAGTCAATTATGTCATTTACCTCTACATTACAGGAATCAATGTTATTTTAATAATCTTCAAGTCCCAATTCTTCATCTTGGCTTCTTGGCTTCCATTTATGATGAGAGTTTTTATAAATATATACATTTATAAACCGTTATTTAGAAGAGGTATCAAGTCTTTTACAATTTTATTAAAGGAAACAAGGGATATAAACGGCAATAATTATTGCCAGATTTAATGTTTTATTATATTAATACACTTTTTAAATCATAATCCATTGAAAAATTAGAAGGAAATTAACCATAATTAAATTATACTATGCTAATAAAATATAATATAGCTCAATCCAATAAGTGGCGAAGTTTACAAATACATGTATTTTTCCTTCTAAATAAGGTAAAAAATTAATAATACAAGATCAATATTGCACAAGAATGTACATAATACACACACGTACAGATTTGGCTATAACATATCTCGCTGTGTGTTGACAGTTCCAGCTTTTTTTTATTGACATTAAATTATCATTACGCTGCAGACATACCCTGGGGGTGTTGGCAGCCTGCGGTCAGACCTCGGTCATGTCCGTTCATCACAATGACAAGTTTATGCAATTTGCTTCTGTGGTAAGTTCATTCTGCTTCCTCGCTGGCTTGTTTCCGGTCCATGGAATCTGACAATGAGATTTTAAAAATGACCTGAATCATCTCCTTTTCTTCCCTCTTTCTTTTTCTCTCGCCTGTTTCCTTGTTTCTTCTTTCTCTATCTGATTTTCTTCTTAATGTGGTTTCGTCATTGCATTTTAATAATTATTATTTTACAGAATACATAATCATCATTGTTTTGTATATTTTATTATTATTCTACTATCTTTATAAAACGAAATTTATTTGTAGGAAATGTACAAATCCCTATTGTGCATTTGGAATAAAAATAAATAAACGATGAAAAATTACATAAAAAGAAAAGTTTTTGGCCTCTTTGTGCTTTTACTTGTATAGGTCACGTCCCAACAAAAAACTAACTGTGAAAAAACTACCAAGAAACAGCCTCCCTCCATCAAATAAGCCAACCGTTGTAACAACTACACCATGGACATGTTCAAACTTCTTTTACTCCATAACATCAGAGAACAAGAAATAAAAGATAAAAGTTCAAGGATCCAGCCTAAAAACGTCAGCCTATTAAAGTTGTGATAATGACATTGGCCAAACTCACTTCACTCCTACTTTCATGAGAAACGCTGTTCTTTTATTTCTAATGTTTAACACTTGACCAATATATGGATACGCAATGAAAAGTCTGTAAGTTTTTTTCTCCGATGTATGGAAAGATGGTCCTGAAGTTTAAATCCTCATTCAGAAACTGAGCACTCAGATCTTGCCAGAAAAATTAAAGGGTACATTTCAAATCTTAACTTGAAGAACAAAAAGATTTGCAAAACTGCATTATATTGATAGTAATAATTTTAGGAATAAAAGGCACGCGATCGGCGGAGATGATGCGGATGCGAAAGTACGGGAAAGAGTGCCACGCTCCCGAGGAGGGCTGTCGCATCGTTGGCCCGCCTCCCGCATGGAGAGCCACTTCCTTGCCTCCAGGCGATTCAGTCTTCTCAACTCACATTTTGTCCACTTTTCCAGGAAAAATTATGTTCCTTCTGGCCTGACACACACGGCGAACGTTACTTTTTACAGAAAATATTTGAAAATAAAAGATTGCAACATTATGCAAATGTGTGTTTTACGGTCTCTTCCTCAAAAGGCTAGGGATTCACACTGGAAGACACAAAACACCTATTACTTCAGTTGTTATTTTACTTGTTACTGGCTTTCTGGTTTTCTTTTTAAATCATGTAACATTTGATGAAACTGATGTTAAGGTAATATACTGGAAGTCAGAACTATTCTTTATATGAAGTGTGACTTGAATGAAATATGAAATTGGAATCGAGTTCTTGGTCTGGCCTGCTCAAAGTCCAGATTTGAACTCAGTTGTACACAGCTGGAACCAATTTAAGCGACGAGTAAGACGGCGAAACCCGTCCTAACACCCTTGAATAGTTGAAAATGGTTTGTTTTGATGAATGGAAAAGAAACCTAAGAATTTTGCATAAATCTTTTCCAAGGAATGTTTAACGGGCATCAGTCAAACGAGAGATGGAAATTCTCGATATTAAAGGGGAAAACAAGTTTTTTTTTAGAATCAAACCTATTTTTGTTATGCAAAAATATGAAAACCCTACATACATTAAAATTTAAGGACTGCAGGATTTTATCACAAATCCTTTCCAATTAATGCAAAGGTGTTTAACGGATGTAACATATATAGAACTATTATGTATTAACGGGGACAAAAAATCTGGATGCTGATGATAATCAAAAAGCCTTCTCAGTAACCCATCCTTCAACGGAATTGAGGTCTGGAAAGGAGAGAGGAGCAAAGGGGAAATTCCCAAGATTCTAAACACTCATGTGTCTGGCATTGACATCCAGAAATTAAAAATCCCTTGCAATGAGATCCCCGATTTCAGGGGATGTATCCCCTGGTAATTCTTTTGGCATAGCTTACTGCAGGGAGGCCCAACAATATGGAACCAGTTCGTCCCGCAGTGTAACTCCTAGATCAGACAATGGTCACCGCCTCCTGCAAACTGCACTGAAGAAAGCACAAACAGAAGCGTTGTACGCATTCCCGATTCTCGGTATAAACTTTGGAACCAGTTATCTCTAAACAGATAGGAACATGACTCAATCAGCAAACATAACAGAACTCCAATTGCTATCTTCCAGGCGCTCGCTGCACCATGCCTGAGGTGCTGGTAGCTGCAGTTCGTCTCAAAGGTGCATACAATATGTGGCCATTACGAACCGTTTCTGGTGATAAAGGCCTTGCCAAAACCTGCCGAAAAATTCTTGCACTTCATTTAGGATCAGGTGGCCACTATATGGGTTCCTTCTTTCAGCAATGGCAATATTTTTGTCTTCCCTTAGTGTCGAGCTGCGCTGAGGGCTTCCACCAGGCTTCCTATTCGCTCTTTCAGCCGGAGTGAATCCCTTGATGACTCATTTTCACAATAACATAGCTTTTAGTTCAAGATGATGTATTTCCATGGCTAAAGAGAATTCAACTGGATTAAAATGGAGAAAAAGAATGTGTTTACAAAATGAATAATCTTCATGGTTACTATTCTTAAGTAAATCCGTTATTGAAAATGAGGATTAACATTTGTTTTCGTTTGTTTTGTATTTTCTATTTTGTATTATTCAAATAGCAAAAATATATTGGCTAATTTAATTAAAATTAATAGACTAATAATAAATTTAAAATATTCATATTCATTTTTTAGCAGTGTATGTTAGCTTGTTGCTTACTTGCAAGAGCAGTCATAAGTATGAATTTAGAATTAGACTGAGAATTAGCAAATCCCTCAACTATTGAAATGTAGTTTACTCGAAGGGACAAATTTTACCCTTTCAAAAATCCAACGAATCGTCCAATATCCCTAGAGGCAGTATGCTTGCGCCTAACATCAGGGAAATGCACCAAAAAATAGAGCACCATATCGACATCTGTTCAGTGAATAGATAATAGAATAGATTATGCTTAAATTAGTGGTTCTGGTCATTTTAGAACAGAAGATCCATTTAGAGATATTAAGGGATATATCATCATCCAAACATTAAGAGCTTTGAAGTTGTTTTGATAGATGCTTTAGAAATAAAGTTAATATTTACTTGGCTCAAATCGTGACTTAATCTTCTTGAACAATTTTAGATCATCAGCAAACGGGGAAAAACTAATATTTGAGAAAACAGTTGAATTCGCACAAAAGGAGAAACAATTATGGATGAAGATGCAGGCATCGATGAACACACGATAGATGAATAGTTGTAGAGATTAGTGATCGTTAATAGATCTGTATAATTACCTATTAACGGTCACAAATGTCTACACATTTCTACGCGAGAAGAACGTAGAATATGGGATTCTACGAACAAATTTCATCTACATACGGACACACAGCTAAAAGTCGGCAACAATGAGAAGAAACTCGCATCGGCCATCAATCAGAGAACGTTTTGCTGAAATGCAGACAACACAAGGTATTCCCTACTCACATCAAAAACATTTTCAACTTCAAAAACACAGCCAAACACCAGAATTATCGACATACATAAAGCCACAATAAATGCCAAACGAAACATCTTTAAAATAGAAATCACCACGAGCATCAAAAACATCAAGACATTAACATTAATTACACAAATTAAAACTCAGTAACGCCAACATTTTGAAAGAACTTTACTCACATCAAAGAGATGCATACAACGTCTACTTTGATAAAATTAAAAATAAACCCATTTAATCAACAAACCAGCTCCCGCTAACACAAACAAATGGTTCCTAAACCTAACCAAAACTAGCATCCTTCCAGAAATCCAGAACTTCCTGTCACTTGGTACCTAACATTCTATTCCTTACAACAAAACAGACTTTAAGCCAACAGCAAAATCAATAACGGATGTAGACTATGCAATACAAAAATCCACAAAAACAGAAGAAGATAAAAATATAACAAAACACACCAGACCGCATCTCACGATATCAAAATAATTATAGATGAATACTTTTCCAGCAGATTTGGAACATTGCCGTAGGTTACAAGTGTAAGAAGAAAATCATTAATATTCACAGTCAACAGATTAAACAAATTAAATGAAACTATTTATTTTTAAGAAAAAACATAATTTTGTTTGTTCGAATCCCGCTTGTTGACACTGAATTTTTTTTATATCAATTGAAACCTTAATTAATTGAAAAGAATTTATTTCGTCAAGCGGAAGTATACTTCACTAAAGCTTTCAGTGGCCATTTCATCTGTCGCCGAGAATCAAATAGATTACAGGACATTTGAAAAATGGCAAAAAGGAGGAAAAATTCAAAAGATGGGTTGAGGTGGGAAGTTAGTGTCCGAGCGGATCGAGGTAGCTCAAGTGGTAGAGCAGCGGCGAATTTAGCTGAAGATCGTGGGTTCGAATCCCGCTCGTGACACTACTTTATTATCTCGACTAAAAACCCTAATTAATTCAAAAGTATTGTAAAATTTTGTTATTTCCAGGAATTAAGATTAAGATTTATAATGCGAGTTAGACAGAATATAAACAATAAAGACGATTTAATTTTAAACTAAATAAATAAACGGACTTTGAATAAATTGACTGGTGCTTTAAATTTGTCCATCAGTGTATTTTGTTTGTATTTTGTTGGGAGAAGGAAAGTAAAACAATTTTTGATAAACAGGACAACTCGCTACGTCCAACTAACAGTTTTGAGCATCGTGGACGAGAGAGACAGATCATTACTGGACCTGGTACAAAAATAAAACAACTATTATTAAAATTTTTCAATTAACATTAATAATGCAATCAAATAGATTTTGACGACATTTGAAAAAGTGGCAAAAAGGAGAGAAAATTCAAAGGTGGGGTTGGGGTGATCGAAGCCACTGTAGCTCAAGTGATTAGCGACGTATCTAGTCCAAGGGGTTGGGTTCGAATCCCGCTCGTGACACTGACTTTTTATCCAAACTAAAAACCTTAATTAATTCAAAAGAATAAATATTGTATAATAAATCGGCACACTTGAGGCAAAACTGGGTAAGTCAAAAAGAGAGTCCAATTTCAGGATTGCTACGTTAAAATGTAAACATTTGGTATAGAAATGAATAATTTAGTAACTTTTTTTAAATTGTACAATATCAAACGCCAATTTTATAAAATTCAATCCCCATTGCTATAAAAAAATTAACACTCTAGACTTGAAGTTTAATTTGTTTAGGTTTATGTACATTTTGAATTTAAAACTTGGTACCTAAAAAACCTTTTTGTCTCCATTACACCGAGTATTTTACGTCTGGTACGAATCACGTCAGTTAAACACCTTTGCATTACTTGAAAAATATTTCTGTAAAATCCTCATGTTTCTTTTCCAGTTATCAAGAGGAGCCGTTTTCAACTATACCAGGGTGTTAGGACTTCGGTTTCACCGTCTTCCTCATCGTTTAAATCGGTTCGAATTTTGTTCAAATGGGGATCGACTGGACTTCGAGCAGGTCAGAAAAAGCACGCAATTCCAACTTCAATCAGGTCATCATATATTAAACGATTTATGTAGGGAATATTTATGACTTCCAGAAACTTATGGACAAAAGAAGGTATTGTTAAAAAAATTCTTGAGAAATCAAGAAAATGCTAAATGATTTTTAAAAAACTGTAACAAGGAATAGAACAGTTAAAATAACAGGTGTTTTGATTCTTCCAGTGTGAATCTCTAGCCTTTTGACCAAGAGACAATGAAATGCTTATTTGCATAATGTTGCAATCATTTTTTCTTTTAACATTTCCTGTAAAAATTAATGTTCACCTAAATCTCTAAATGGAGAGACATTTCCTTGTCTAAAATGGCATGATCTACTAATTTAAACCTAATGTATTTCATTGTCTATTCATTATTGACATATATTCATTGAAAATATGATTATTGAAGAGCTGTTGATATGGAGCCGTATTTCGCTGATGCTAGGCAAAGTTTAAGGAATATTGTTTCCAGACCTATTGGACAATTTGGAAATTCGTATTTATCGCAGTGTACATTGCATTGACTGTTCTTCCAACACTCAGATTTAATAGCAAATACTGCAACAAGCTGGGTTGAACGAAGAAGTAGATAGAGTAATATCCTTCTAACCAGTGCACACGAGCTTGAGCTTTAAAAGCACCCATACTTGCCCAAGTGCTGTACCGTGAATAAGATTTGATCATTTTTAATTTCGACGGGTTTTTCTAGGCTGATTAACGACAATCAAACGTGAGAGAATTAAAGCTTTCTGGATGTGATATTTTATGTTTGGTATGTATCATGTAATGTTTAGATATATTTCAATAATTATCATATATAAGTTTTTTATTTTATTAATAATTAATTTCTTAAATTTACGATATAGATGTGTATGATTATACAGCCAAAGGCTGATATTATTTTACCAACTCACTGCATATGACTCAGTAAAATTCAAAACAAATTGGCTAACAATTATAGAGTGTTTTTATTAAAAATATCAGTTTAAACTTTGAGTATAAATTGAATTTTTCATAGTAATTTTTTTTTTAATTTTATCATGTCACCGTTTCAACAAATTCATGTCCATTGGTAGACAAAAATAAGGAAGCACCCTTAAATTTAAATGTATTTTGGTTTTTTCATATTTTTGCAAACCAAAAATAGATTTGATTCTAAAAAAAAAATGTTTCTTCAATTTAATACCGAGTATTTTTACCTCTGGTTTGAATAATGTCTGTTAAACATTCCTTGGAAAAAAATTTCTGTAAAATGCTTAGGTTTCATTCCCATTTACCAAGAGTAGCCAATTTGAACTATTCTACGGTGTAGGAACTTGGGTTTCGTCGTCCTCCTCATCGCTTAAGTTGGTTCAATTGTTTTCAAATGGGCTCAAGACTGACGTCGATCAGGTCAGACCAAGCACTCAAATCCAATTTCATATTTCATTCGTCACACTTCATATAGAGAATAGGTATGACTTCCAGCATATTACCTTAACATCAGTTTCATCAAATGTTACATGATTTAAAAAGAAAACCAGAAAGCCAGTACAAGTAAAATAACAACTGAAGTAACAGGTGTTTTGTGTCTTCCAGTGTGAATCCCTAGCCTTTTGAGGAAGAGACCGTAAAACACACATTTGCATAATGTTGCAATCTTTTATTTTCAAACATTTTCTGTAAAAAGTAACGTTCGCCGTATGTGTCAGGTCAGAAGGCACATAATTTATCCTGGAAAAGTGGACAAAATGTGAGTTGAGAAGACTGAATCGCCTGGAGGCAAGGAAGTGGCTCTCCATGCGGGAGGCGGGCCAACGATGCGACAGCCCTCCTCGGGAGCGTGGCACTCTTTCCCGTCCTTTCGCATCCGCATCATCTCCGCCGAAGGATAATCCGCCGATCGCGTGTTTTTTAGGTAAAAAAAAATTATTGATAGAAGAAGACCGCCTCGAACCGCATTGGAAGAGGTGAGTCGAATCAAATTATACGTATAAATATATATTTTTTACAAAAAAAGACCTGACCCACGTGACGAAAAATTCACTTTTTTTTCTTCAGAAATTGTTAAATGTGAATTTTTGTTTATTTTTCACTAAGACTTGTCACCCTCACACTCTAAGCATATTTTACTGATATAATCACTATTATAGTGACCATATAAAATAAATTAAAATTGTAATAAAATCGAACGTTTGGAGTTCGTTTTGCAAAATAAATTCGCTAAGACTTCAGATTACCTAGATTCCTTTCTTTTAATATACTAGACCCATCATAAATAAATTGTAAACAATATTGACTTTGTAAATATAAAACCATCTACGTGAAAATTTTATATATACTACGATCGAACGTTTTATATTAATAGTCAAAGAAATACCATCAGATGAATTGGAAAAAAAAAACAATCTGAAAAACACGGAACATTTGGTTGCCTTTGGAATGAAAGTCAAAATTAAAATTGTAATATAATTGAACTTATTAGGGTTAATGTAGCCAAATAATTTACAGCATGACATAGTAATAGTTCCGTTTCCATATCGATTTTTAAAAAAATAGTAGAAACGTGGATGACTGAATTTTTTTCTTGAATCAAATACAACCTATATAAATTCTATGTTCTTCATGAAAATTAAAATATTATACGTCAAAAAATATTTTAAGCTAACACCTAAAAAATATGCATACCGGGTTTTCGACATGTACAGAAAACGAAATTTATGACTTTACTAATGAAAATGACTAAGAATTAACCTATTATTTTTGATGATATAGAAGTTCTTACTATGAAGTATTTACAGCCCAATATCAAAATACGATGAGATAACTTTTTTAAGCACGTCGATCTTCCTAAATCTCTATAAACATTTTGAAAAAATATTATTTTCATTGGTCAGTTCGAAATTATTTTTCTAGACGTCACATAAAGGCGTAAATAATTACTGCAGAGCATTAAAAAGAAGTTTTCTACTTATTTTTTATTAAATCAGACTTCATAGATTAAACCTACATTATTTTTTTCGTTTACAATCGGATAAAACAAAATCAAACGCAATCTTTATAAATCCTAATTTTTTAAACATAATTAATATAATAAACGTCAAAACAAAGTTTGGACTATCATAAAAACACATATGTACATAAGGTTTTTTTGCTTTTACTGAATATGTAATTTAGTATTTTTTATAATGTTATAATCGTTACATTATATTTTTAAATGGTCGAAAAGGAACCCTTTTGTATTGTATGAATTTGATTAGAATTTTTACAGTGAAATAATTACAGCACGGTAACAAAATAAGCTAGGTACTTTTTTATAAATATGCCAGACTTCCAATATTCAACGTTGTAAGGCTTCTGTTTCCAAATCGAAAAGTAATGATTAAAAAATAATTGAAATGTAGATTAGGGATTTTTTATTTCGGTCGGAAATTTATTATACCAAATTTCAACAGAATTTTGAAAAATAATTAAAGTACGGCCTATTTTATATTGTTAATATTCCAGTCACGAATTTTTGGAGAAACGTTTGCAGTGCTAGTGGTTTTTTTTAACTTTTAGAGTTTTTCTTTTTTTATGATCGTTTTGTCAATTAAATTCCAGCGTAATTACCCACAAAGGGTGGCTACGACCGTGGGATTAGGGATTTTAATGAAACTTTTTTCGCCCTACTAGGTCGAAATATATCAGACACGCGTCCGAGAGTGTTATTGGGCAGAAATCCGGGAAAATAAAATATTTTAGATGAAAGGGCTAATTAGATTTTTTTTAAATTGTGAATAGTTATGAAAAAAGTTTTTCTAAGGCGAGTAATTCTTACCAATTAGTAAATCCCATACTGTGAACCAATAGATAAAAGGACTTACAAGATAAAACAACATTTGTGAATGTTTATGAAAAAAACTTATCGCCTAGAATACTAGTTGTTTCTCAGAGCGGGGTCGAACCCATTCCATTCTCGCTAATAACTTACTTTTATTCTCCATACCGCACACACTCACCCCTCGGTTTTTCTTTGGGTGTCTTTTCACCTTCTTTCCACGCTAATGAATTAATTAACCTCTAAATCAAAATAAACGCACACAAACACTGTAAACATTAAAAATCCCTAGAAGATCAGGCGGGTCCAACGAAATATTATAATATTGCCTATAAACGTTATTCTTGCAAAATGGGCGCCTAGGCGGTTGATTTCTTGCCAAAAGGTGCCCGTGAGTTTAGAAATTAATTAAGACATATTGTAACTAAAGGCTCAAACAGTGAATTTTGACAAAATGAATATTTACATGGCTAAATAATCGATGAATTAATATTTTTTCCATAAAACATGACACGTACGTTAATCGGGGTGTTGAAATAATCCGATTCGTATTACATATTGAAGCCATGTTTTATTTAATCATGTCAATTTAAAATAACCACAACAAACCGAAACTGATTGTTGGTAAAAAGTGTAAGCAGTAAGTAACAAACCTGAGAGAAACAAGAGAATTACTAAAAATGTGAATTTTAACATTTATTTACAAGTGACCGTTGGACTATTTGGATTGTAACTAATAATTTTTTGTTGAAACCAGGTTGAAATAAAAAATGTGATAATTTTCTTCTTTCCTAAAATGTACATTAAAAAATTTAAAAAACACAGTTGCACAGACGATTATTCTTTTTGTGATACTCGATCGAAAAAAATGTTAAGAGACGTGTCCGACTTATTCCTCTGAATATTTAAAGCTCGTAAATAAGAATTTTTTCCCTAGTCTAATCTTCTACTTAAAAATTCTTAACTCCAGAAGGATTTCATCCAAATTCATCGCCAGAAAGCTTAATACCTCTTTTTTCAGCCTATATTACCAAGGTTCAAATTTTATCTATGGCAGAGGAGGAAAGGATTGACATAATTTTATATTTATTCCCTCATCGAAAAAAGCCTTTAAAATCGACGATTCCATCGTCCAAATCCTCCGCTCACAAACAGCGGAAAATAAGTATAATTTAAATAATACGATTTTTTATATTCTGTTGTAAAATCCCTGAAACCAAACGATAACAGAATTGCGTACATATTTAATGCAAAACGTGAAATTACGTTGTATCCAGTATTTTAATAACCGACTGTCTAATTAAAATGTTTTGGCGTTTAGTATGCATATTTTAGCAACCTTTTTGAAATCTTTAAAATTACTTATATCATTACTTTCAACGGGCTTAAAAGTCAGTCGATAAACCAGTCACTGTTTTTAATTTCCTTGGATTTTACTAAACGCTTGCAGTTTTAAATCTTAACTATTTTTTTTAATTAAATATTTTGACATAGGACAAACAGTTTTTCAATTTACGTTTAGGGTCAAAGTTATCACAGTTACTTTTAAAAAACAATAACATTACTCCAGGATTTCTGGATTTCCATATCACAATTGATTAAAAAAATATTACTATTACTATTGCTAGGGAAGAAGTTTATTTTCAAGATGTCAACTTTTGTCTAGCGTGTTTAATGGCCCATAAATCACGGATTGGAAGGGGCTGTGGCTTTAGTAAAACCCGAGTTTTTCAATTAAAAAACTTATTGAATTAATGTTTAAAATGCTGGTACTTTACATTAGAATTATAATATAATCGAAACGTTTTTTTGTCAGAATTGCATAGTTCCTTCAGCGAAATAATTCAGAACCGGGTCAAAAGATGCTGGATACCTATTTTTATGTATACTTTCATAGATACAGTCTAAATTATTATGCCGAAATATTTTCCTTGACAAATTAATACAATAAAAACAAATATAACGTAAATAAATTGTTTTCCTATATTCGGATTATCGAGGACTCTCGGGAGTGCATGTGATCAGATTTATTTATATATGTAAAACTATTGCCGTGACTGACTGCCAACGTACAGACCAAACCGATTGATCCTGCAGGGCTTAAATTTCGACAGCGCATACTTTTAATGACAAGGATAGTTCTATGATATTTTGAAATTCCACCCGTCATGGGATCTATAGATAATTTTTTGACAAATATAGGCCGAAGTGAACTGAAAAATTTAAGAGACGCGGCATTACTAGCCATTCTACCACTTTACATCTCATTAACAATAAATAGTCCATTAAAACAGAGTTCATTGCGCACGAACACGCGGGAAAAAGCTAGTATTTTTAAGTGTTACTATAAATGTAGTATGTTTTCTATATATTTTTTAGTTGACTGATCTGAGATAAGGAAGAATCTTTTCGTTTTAAAAACAGAGTCTGTAATCAGATCGTCGCTCAAATGGCTGCGTTTAAAACAAAAAAACAGAAAAAGAAGCAAAACACGTAGACGTCCGGCGATGACCTCACCAGTTGGTCAGACCATTCGCCACCAGAATTTTCTTCGATTCAATCTAGATGAATTAAGTTTCTTCAATATATTTTAAATGTTAAAACTGGTTAAATGCGATTATCGATTAATTTTACTGGCTAATAAATACACCTAAACCCAGGCTAAAAATGCCATGATTAAAACGGAGTGGCCCGGGTCAGCAAAGAAGGTCTCACCTATAAAGACCAGTCGATAGTCGGAAAATATCATCAAAAGAAGGTTCACCTGCACCCCATTAAAGATAGGCTATGCTAGACACACTTACTTTTGAGCCAAAGTCTGCATATGTGTCTGCAGAAAGGTTGCTCGATGCGTTCCACATAATTAAAGACAGCCATTACTCGGATCCATATAGAGAACGTGTTGAAATGCCACCCTGTATGCAAATTGTACTTAGTAGAGTAGCAAGACCCCTGCTTCGATGTTTGAGGAAACATGACTGTTTGCCTTACTATTTGTAAAAGTTAACTAATAGAAACTTTGATGTAACATTGTCATAATTATATAACGTACACCCAAAGGCGGAAAAAATCCGACATCAGACACTTCTATTTTTGTTTACTTTCGATAATAACTTCGTATAAGTTGGCTTAAAACGTAAACATAATATTACAATCCGTTTACACGTTAAATTAAAAAAAAATTTATTTATAAATCGTAATATGTGGTCTGGTGTGAGGTAGGTTTGAGAGAAGCATTTTCTTTATGGTGCCAACATTTCGATCTTTATTGAGATCATCTTCAGGGCTCAAAGTTTTTGCCTTCTGTGTACTAGTGCCATTCTTGCATATCGTGTTGTATGGGCACTTTCGGTTCAACTTGATCGAAACGTTGACACGACAAAGAAAACGTTTTCTGAAACCTACATCACACCAGACCTCATTTCACGATTTCTGAATAATTATCGATTAACGGTCACTAATTACCACACATTAAAGAAAATCATTTCAATTTCATCCTGCCCAGAGCGAATAGTGACGTCCGATATCGAGTATTTTCTTTCGATACTGAGTAACTTTGGTGTCAAATATTATCATTCGATACAAGTACTGTACTTTTTGTTTTTATTGGTAAAAATAATCAAAGAGATTTTTCATTGAGCGTTCAGGTAACATTGAATTGTTCGATCGAAACATACATTTCACCAAAGTGGGAATTGACAAGTTGCTGTTAAGGAACGCCTACTATTTACTAGGGGCGTGTGTCAACAAAGTTAATCTAGTTTTAGAATTAGTGGTTGGGAGGTCTGCCCGTAATTCTTTCTCGCGTCGCACCTCGCACTTCTAATTTCTGTAATTTTTTATGTAATCTTTTTGTCTTCAAGTAATTAAATTTTTTCGCCTTCCTTCTCATAGATAGATACATAATAATGTTTTGTCACAAAAGTAAGGTATGAGGTTATTTCCTCGTCAAATATGAGGGAAAACGTCGAATCTCTCTCTCTCCCTCTATATAAATATATAAAGATTGCTATGGTCATTTTTTTCAAAATAATTTGTGTTTTACTTCAGAAAACTTATAAGTATTGTTTAATTTATTTTTATTTGACGGTTTTTCTTTTTCTTTCATTTTTTAAAATTTAAGTTATAAATTCAAAGACTTTATTTTTATGTTGTTTCCCGAATGTTTTGGATTGCTCCTGATAAGCTAAATCGAACGCGAGTGTAATTTTTAAATTCTTGACGTTTTCTTCCTTCCTTTTCCCACGTGTCGATAGGAAAGTGCATCGAGTATTAAAAAAAATTGAAAGCAATTGGATTTCCTCGATAAATAACGTTAGTACCGGTCCAATTTTCCTGGAGCACGTTTTCTGGAGGGCAGTTTATGTTGTAAGTCAATTATTTTGTAATTTCATGATAGACCGTTCTCAAATGGAATTTTTGTTATAATTTTCGGTCATATCTAGTTTCCCCCAAAAAACGTCAAAATCTATTGTTTAATTTATTATTATTATATAATTTTATGCTTGTTAATCTTCGTTTGTGTGCTATTTCATTTAATATTTGGTTTCGTTCGCTGACCACCTATTAGTTTCTTTTAATGGAAGTGTTCACAAAATAAACAGAAATCTTTAAGAAAAAACAATATTTGCAAGAAAAGAAAAATAAAAATGTGGTCAAAATAGAATGGAATAATTTAAATGTCTCAGCTTATGGCGTATGTAAGCATAATAAATTAATCGTTATTAATCACGAACAAACAGTAGCAAAACCGATTAGAAAAAATTCTGAATAACTTCCCCTAGCATATTAGCTGCTTTGCAGTTTTGCTATAGCATCAGAATTCGCTAGCCAATGGGCGAGTGAGCTATTTTGTAAACTAATGTATTTACTTATTTACCGTCGAGACAGGTTGGATTAATGATTATGGTGGTGGTGGTGGTGGATACTAGGGAGCAGGATTTCAACTCGGCAGCTTATGACACGTACTTTACTGTTTCCTTATGTCAGTGCAGTCGATTTGTTCGTTCTCTTAAGTATAGGTCATTGACCGTTATTGCTACAATTCATTTTCCTGGTATTTTTGGTTCTCTAGATTACGTTTCCATTAATCAGTTGTTTCGCATTTGAAGGTGATATAGATGATTGTTTCATCGTTCTTATTGCATAACCACCAAATGGGGTGAATATACGCCAAAGTTGTGTAGATGTTTTCTCAGATTCCAATGATCGGAGGTGTATTCCCCTAATGATCCTAAAAAAACCCGATCCCATTTCTTCATTCGTTTTGAAGCCATCTTGGATCTGATTTTCTCCCTTGTCGTCTGTCGTTTTAAAGAATGTTTCCGGGATCATGTATCCAGATTGGTCAGATCTTTAATCTATCAACACTTGCATATTTACTCTTTTTTGAGATATAAAAGGAATTTTAGTTACGATAATTATTCAGATATCGCGAGATGCGATCTGTAGGTGCGAGAAAACCATTTTCTTTATCGTGCCAACGTTTCTATCTTTATTGAGATCATCTTCAGGGCCTGAGATTTACAGACATTGTTTACATTAAAAAAAATACATATAGGATGTGAGAAAGTGAATTTATACAATTCAAAATATATTTTTTATTCGATCAAAGCATTTCTACTCAGTCAAAGTGTCTAGTGACGATGATTAATAAAAAATAAAAAATCAGGAAACCTTTTTTAAAACCTGTGTACCATACTTTCACGAAGGTGTTAGCACATTTTAATCAATAAGCACTCCAAAAGTCATTTACGTATCTCTGTTTATTAATTACTCAACAATAGATTTCCCCACTATAAAATGGTTGCGTAAATACCATAATCTTACAGATTTACATATTAGCGACATTTGTACCATCTTCCCGACCACGTGACTGCTAATGGCTTCCTGTTCGCATAATTATGTTTCCATATGAATAGTTTCCTAATGGAACTTTCACATTATTTGGATGGGTTAATCAATAATGTAAACCTGAGGTCAAAAGGAACAAGGCGAGATATGATTAATTATTGATTCAAGTGTATAAAAGAGAAAACCCAAGGATCAATTTTACTTTTTTTTTATCAACGACTACATTCGCCTTCATAATTATAGCAGAAACTACTTTTGACATTCGATATCGCCACAATAATTCATACATTGTCAGAAATCAAAAAAGTTTACAAGGTTCATTATTTTCTACTCTGTAATTCACGATTGTTGATAAAATTAAGTATCACATCATTTATACTTTTGGGAGAATGTAACAATTTTAAAATAGGATGGGAGCTGTTTTATCTTAGGTCCACGGCATGTATTCAACCCCTTCGTATCCAGGCCCTCATATCAGAGTTATCCGATGTGTTTTCGCAAGTCCTTGAAGTAAAATATTCCAGGATTTGAAGGTTGAGAAGCTGAGAGCATCCAGTGCTTCAGCGCGAAGCGCGTCTCAGGGTGTGAATATAATGTGCACTTTTAGTGCGTTTCTTTGTATTTTTTGCACAAGCGGATATCTTGTGTGAATCTTAGCAAAGAAAAGTAATGTGTGGGGTCTACAAGGCAAGATTTTCTCTAATGCCTGTCCCCAGTTATGTTCCATTTTAATTATGTACATCTGTGTACCATAATAAGGACCTTTTAGAGGTTTCTCGGTTTTAATTTTTTCTAAATATCTCTTGTTAATTTTATTTGGAATGATCTGTCAACATTTGATTTTATATTCTGGCTTATTTTATGTTGGTTTTCTCTTAGCTTGACAGTAACAATTTAATTTGCTTTCTTCTTCTTTTCTCTTAGGACTGAAGATCCCAATAAATTTTCTGCATACTACTAAAAGCTGTCCTCTCATCCCAACCCATTAGCCTGTTGTCTAATATTACTCGCCCTTACAACCCAGTCAGGCGACTGAAGCGGAATAGACCCTAATAAATAGTATGTTATTCTTAAATTTCGGAGAAAACAGTGGTGGCTTCCCTGAGGATATGTATACGTAACAATGTCAAATAAGTTTTCTTTTCGTTTACCATGGATCGCAACAGCTCAGGTCATATGAATCCTCAGGGTGCCGATGTTTTTGAAAAAAAAGCCCATTTGTAAGAATGCAGAGTCGCTGGATTCGAACCCGGGACCTTTACAGTGTCAGAGAGCCCTGTCATCGCCCAAAACGTTGCGGCCACCGACGCCCCTAAGTCAAACGATTATATTTCATTGTATCTCATTACATAATGTATATAATTTGTAAATATGATAATAAAACAATATATAAACAAAATGATAAAAGTAAACTGGTTCTTAGTTTAAAAAGTTGGAGAAGAAAGAACAAAATTGTGAAAAAGGTTTTTAGTTAAGATAAAAAAGTCAATGCTACGAGCGGGATTCGAACCCACGACCTTCGGCTAGCTACGCCGCTACACATCACCTACTATCGTGACTTCGAGTAAAAACCTTAATTGAAAGATATTAATAGTTCGGATGCGAAGTTGGTTTCCGATGGATCGCGGTCACGATAGCACTAGTGGTCGAGTAGAGGCGTATCTAGCCGAAGATTGTGGGTTCGAATCCCGCTTGGGACACTGACTTTTTATCTCAACTAAAAAACCTTAACTAAGATATTACTTGATTAAGCGGGCCACGAAAACTATTGAATTGTGAAAAAGGTTTTTGCGAATTACTCGAAAACGGTAACTCCAAATTAAAAACGATTTGGACCAATGAATTCAGTGGCCAAAAAATGTTTACATAGTTGTTGAGTATCTTTCTATTCGATATAGTTAAAGTGTTGAAATAGCCCCTATGATGGATAGTTAGATAAAACATTTTGACTCACGTGAAACTGGAAGAAACTATAAAACATAACGTGTCTCCTGGTATTTCCCCACAATGCTCCATTATTTTTTTAAAATAATAATAAAAAGTCAGACTATTGGTTTACACCGCCGTACTGCTCTCTTTTAATCTTAAAAATTCCACCCTTTGTATCACGTTTGTTTCACGCTCTTTGACCCCTAACCTCAAATTAGCACATCCCGAATCATGGTAAAAGCGGAATTTATCAAATGAATCTAGAAATACATGACTACACGCTGGAATTCACTGCCAAACGATCAAAGACGCCTCTCAGGCAGGAATTAAAGAAAATAATAGACCTTTCTACTACACTTTACCCAAAATGAGAAAATCTTAGAAAGAAACTTACCAGCCAATCAACAGGCATGAAAACCTTTCATGAAAACGGAAATTCACACAAACGCCGAAGGAAATAAATCAACAAGAACGAAAGACCTCAACATCTACCTTAAACATACTGAGCACTTTTTAAGTTTTATAAAAAAGGTTAAATTTCCAAATGTTTTAGATAGCAATAAAAGAAAGATATCGGCAACAATAAATCTAAGAAATAATTCAAAATGTGTGACTATTGCGAGTGAAGTAAAAATTTAAGTTTATCCATCAAAAATTTATTATGTAATTTACTGGACGGTTTTCTGAGAATTACCTCAACTAATGATTTCTAATAGTTTAATATTCCTTTCAACGAATAAATAATATTATTCTGAAATTTGTAGGATCTTACTATTTAATATAATAGAAGCCGAAAGAAATTTGTAATTTTAATGAGTCAATTAAACATATTGCAGATGGCAGGCAAAAATTAAAATTTTTAGATTTGCACATTGATGGAAACTGTATCTTTTCAATTATTGTAACTTTTTGAAAATTCTACAATCAAAACGAAAGTCTTCGAGCAATACTTCATTTTCTAAGCTCGGTTTTTTTGTTCTTTCTTCCCGTTTATAAGGGTATGAACCTAAGCTATCAAACGCTATCTCATATTCGTCTGTACTCACCCTCGGAGCCTTAATATATTTATGCTTCTCTTGGGCGCGCGTTTTTCGTATCTTTAGAAAAGTCTCGCATTTACCTCGGTAAGTGGCAAAAAAGGGTATAAACGGGTGAAAGAGATCTAACCATTTCATTTCGACTCCTTCCATTCCAAGAGAGTGCTCGTAAGTAGAATCTAGACGATGCCGGGCCAATTTTTTTCCATTCCAGCCAGCATCACAAGGAGAAAATAAGCGTCCTAATGGTGAGAATTCAATAAAATATTATGTATCTATGGTTCCGGATTTATGAAGTTCCTTAATCAGAATTGTTCCCACTATTTTAACCCGTTAGTTACCTGTTAAAAAAAGGTATTTGAAAAGGTTGAGATGGGATAGCTCAAGTGGTAGTGCTGCGGCGTATTGAGCCGAAGATCGTGGGTTCGAATCCGTTCGTGACTCTAGATTTTTCATAAAGATTAATCAATTGAAAGTAGTTATTTGGTCAATCGTACAACGAAACATAATGGGGTTATTTAAAAAATTAGGGATGTTGCAGTCTTTTCCACAACCTTTGGAATATAAAAAGAAGATTTTATTTATGAGGAGTGTCAAACACGATATGTAATCCTTCAGAAATGACAAATGATAAACAAAAAAAGTTTACAATTTGGCCCTGGAGAGAGAAACACATTACAGAGTAGAAAAATTCATTGTGCAAAAAAGCAACATGCTTGACTAGCTACAAGACTTTGGGCAAAAAATTAAGCTTTTTCTAAACCCTACGAACAATGTAATAATATTTTAATATTATTTTAAAATATTTTATATACATCTATTAATAAATTCGAACTAGAATGTAATTTTAAGAAAAACTTGAACCAACAGTATTTGGCGGATTATTTCTGTTTTTCCATTTATCGTTTCGTAAAATCTGTTTTTATTTTTAACTCGTGTAGCGTTTTCATGGCGTAAATGCGTAGCAAATTTCACAATAAAAAAGTTTTTAAAAAAACATAGAAGGGATTGGCTAACAAATATATTGTTGTTGAAACTCACACCCCCGCCCGTTCATGATGTTTTAAAAAAGACTAAACTTCACAAAAATCAAACAGATCAATCACTGAAGAAGGAAAAAGACCAAAACACCCACAGAAAAAGGGCACACTGAAATGGCCAAAGATCAAGTTCAGGACCAGACAAACATGAAAAAATTTCACATAATAACGTTGATTACAAAACATATTTTTACAAGGTCGTTAACAATTCATATCATGTTGCAAATCATTGACAAACGTTACACAAGCATTAAACAAGATTAAATTAAATTAGGCAAATCGGTTAGAAAGATTATGCCCCAAGGGTAATTTTCCTAAAGTTAGGTCAAAATAGTGACCTCTTTAAGCTCTAAAGTACTTAACATCCGTTTAAACTATATTTCAAATTAGATAAACATAACAAAGGTCAAATTGAATGTAATGGCAAACGAAGTCAAGAAATCTAGAACCGGATTTGAACACACAGTCTGAAAAATAAACTTCCCGCCGTCTATATTAAAATGCATTCTGTATATAATATCGATGGGGTTTTTATTGAAACTTTGTAACATTTCCACTGTTTTTACCAGTGATAAAGGTTAGCGGTAAACTACATAATTTCGCTTGAATTTAAAAATGATTAAGGAAAATCATTAAAGCATATTAGGAAAAATTGAGAATCATCCTAGATAAGCGATGCGATCTTCAGTTTTACAACACGTTTGGAAAAAACAGCTCGTTAAGATGAAATGGTACTTCCTTTAAAATAGACGAATCGTATTTATAAACAAGGACTTATTTCCAAATAAAGGATCACAGAAAAAAGACCAAAATCAATTAAATTGCACAACTCCATTTCAGCTTCATTTTGTTAACTTTATATTAACAAATGTTTAACCAATAGAAACAAAATTCTAGACAGAATTTTTTTGTTTTTACTACATTTATTTATATGTACAACTGTATAAGCATGATATACCACCAGAAGATTGGATTTCAGGCTGAGTGTTTGGCATTATGGGCGTTATAGAGAAAGCTACCCACTGGCAGCCGCTCAGGATTAATGAAATGATATTAATCATTTAAGCGGTCTGTTATCTATACTCTTTTCAGACGTTTACGTGGTAATTGTGGGGAGCGGAGTAATCGTATTTCTGTGTTGGTGTGATTTTGTACTTTACTATGAAAACGTCTGTAATATGTTTTGATAGATGAAAAAACTGTTGGGATTTGAAGATCCCTGTGAAGTGTATTATTGTTTAAATAAAATGGGGCAGAAACAATTAGTCTTAAAATTTTGGATTGAAAACGTTTTAATCTTTGAATATTGGAATACTTTGCCGATCCATATACTTGGCATCTATACATCCAAGTTGGTTTGAGTAGGTATGTGTATGTCGAAAGTTTTGATTTTAATGGTAATTTTGATTGTCTGTTGAGTAGGTAATAAAGAATTGTAAATCGTTTTTTCAGTGTCTGTTTTTTTAATCGTGTGTGTGGATTCCAAGTTAGCCTTCTATCAAATGATAGTCCTAAATAGTTAACCTTGTCTGATTGTGGAATAGGTTGATTGTATAAGTATATGCGACGGAGTGTAAAGGTTGTGACTTTGACGGATTAAACTTTATTTTTCAAAGACTGCTCCATTTCTCAATTGTTGATATGTGGTTTTGAAACATGAGCAAAGCTTGTGTAGCAGAGAAATGGCTTGTTAATATGGCGGTGTCTTCTGCGTATGTGGCGGTAAGTGTATTCTCATTTGTGGGCATACCAGAAGTAAAAATTGTGTACAACAGCGGAGCGAGTATTGACCCTTGTGGCACACCCGCAAGCACTTCTTCCATCCCAGAAGTCTCCGTACTCTGGTTTACTTATATATATACGAAATATCTCTCTTTAAGGTATGATTGTATAATCGGATAATATGCCTGGGGTAAAAATAATTTAAATTTATTTAATAATCCCTCATGCCATACTTTGTCAAAGGCCTGAGAAACATTTAGAAACACTCCAGTCGCGTACAGTCTCTGCTCGAGACACGAAGTAATGAAATCTGTCAATAAGTGAAGTTGATGAGTGGTAAAATGATGGGTTCGAAAGCCAAATTGATGATCAGGTAAGATGTTCGAAGTAGCAATAGAGATAATTCTTTTGTAAATTAATTTTTCGAAAAATTCAGAAGGAACGGGTAACAAACTAATAGGACGGTAAGATGATGGGAAGCTTAAATTTTTATGGGGCTTTGGGATCATTTTAGACAGAAATATAAACCTAATTAAACGAGATTATGAGTGAAAATTCATGGTTTTTAATAAAAATTATTCAATTGTGATGGCTTAAAATCAAAACAACGGAAAATCATTATCCAAATGTATTTTTGTTGTCTCCAGTAAATGGAACCCATTAGATTAATGCTTTTCTGAAGAACTTCTTCCCATTGAATCTCAGTGCAGTCAATGATCCGTTGTGTATGATAATCAGTTCGGGACGGGCATATATGTTGATTCCACCTCATACCACAACCGACTGTCTTTTGCACTATGACTCCACGCATGGCACAGCAAAGCGTTGGACCCAACTTCTCCAAACAAGGTACCGGCTGATTGCCACAAACTCAACCTGCACTCATTTGTGAAAAGAAAACCCTCCCATTTATCAAGGGTCCAAATGAGATGGTCTATTGTAGTCCATACCCATCCAGTAGTACAAAAACTGTTGCGGGATTTTCTCACGTCTTCTCACAAGTTTTCTGTTGATTTTTTTTAAATCACAGTTTTACATCAAGTTCCGTTTGGAGTACTTGCCATGGAAGGCGTTAAATGACGTTCCGTAGCGGTGAGAGAAGAAAATGATCGTCTTTAGCAGTTAGACATCGCGATCGACCAATATCTTCTCATAGATCGAGATTCCTGGTGATCCTAAATCGCTGAAGACTATCGTGGATAGTAAATGCGAGGTACGCCCAGGATTCGGGCAATCAAACGGACTTGCCAAAGCATCTGCCTACGCGACATCTTCTAGAATTAAAACCTGCTTTTTTAAATTAAATTTATTTGGTATTTACAACTACAAGTGATTTATTAAGTGAATATATGATGAATTATCAGTTGTGACTCTTGTAGGAAAAGTTGCCCAGCGGTACTGATATCTTGTTCAGTTTTTATCAATGAGAAGGTCTCGGGGCCACTTTCGCTTCAAGCGTCTTGGAGGATTTTCAGGTAGGGTTGGAATTGATAAATTTCTTACGAATAGATTACTGTGCGTGTACAGTGATTGATGAAATTTTTTATATCGAGTTTTGATGAGTTCGTGTACAAACGGGATGTGTAGGTCTTTATGGATAGTGTCATTTGAAATGTAAAAAGTAGCATTTATAATTGACGGAGAATATAAAATTAGATTGATTGGAATTGGAATCCTTGTTTGAGCCCCACACTTCACAATAGTACGCTTCGAGAGGTCTAATCATTGTCTTGTAAATTAAAAGTTCATTTTCAAGGTCTAATTTTGATCGTGAGTCAAGTAGTCTTTTTATGAATTTATAACGTCGGTTTGTTTGCCGTCTTTTCAATCTTGTACGGGGATTCCAAGTCAGTTTATCCATGAAAAGTCCAAGATAACGCCCAATCAATGGAATTCTATTTATATTAGCCGCAGGTCAGACATTTTTACGTAAGGTAATTGTAAGTGTTGAGTGTTAATTGGGGGGGTCCGAATTGGGTGTAAGAATCGCTGTATCATCAACGAATGTGTGTGTCAAAATGTTAACATGTTAGGAATATCTGCAATGTATATGGAAAATAGAAAAGAGCCATGTATGCTTCCCTGAGGAATACCCGCCCTTTTACGTACATAAGGTGAGAATTCAGTTCCCTGACGGGCTCGAAAAAAAAATCGATCCGTCAGATAAGATAGTACAAGTATAAGATGGGGGGCCGCGGTAGCCGAGTGGTTAAGGCGTCAGACTCTCGGCTAGTAGACCCCGCGGTCGTGGGTTCGATCCCCACCGTCGCCTCTGGACTTTTTGGATTTTTCTGACGCCTAAGGGGACCGGTGGCCGCAATTAAAAGAAATTGACACGGCACTCATCAATGGAAGTGGCGGGACCGGATCTTAGCGACCCTGAACCTGGTCCCAACCCCCTTCAAAAATGAGTTTCTTCGATGGAAGAACACTGGTACAACGGGGGCTCAAGTTCACTTTGTATTGTGAGCCCTCCCCCAAAAATGGAGCCAGGGTATAGTACAATAAGCTGTACAGCTGCAGTGCTCAGTCCCTGGTATCCATCCATCCATCCATCCATAAGTATAAGATAATACGTATGAGGGAGGATGTTCTTCAGTTTACAAAGAAAGCCGGATTGCCAGACTCGATGAAAGGCCAGCTCTAAATCAAGAAAGATACCCAAGCAAAGCTGTTTTTTTTCTCAGTGAAAAGTGCGTAACCCAAACTGATGATCTGGAATAATAATATTTTCAATATTTAATGAATATAATATAATTAATATTTTTAATATTTATGAAAAATAAACAAAAATACTGGTGTCCGTTTTTGTGTGTCCTTTGAGTATATTTCGTTCTGTATGTGTATTTTATTTTTATATTAACAAGTAAGTCAGCTAATGCCATGAAATTTGAATCTTAGTACAGAAGTGTTGTATTTCATATGTGAGATTTGTTTGGTTCCATAAAATGACTACGAGAAAAGCTTACATATGAAATAAGGTTTCCCTCTGAATATCATATTTATAATTAAGTTGGAACTTGAACTAATACAACTTGAATTTAATGTCTTCTTTAAGTCTGTCTCCGATGACGGAAATGACGTTCAAACGCGTCAACGGCCTAAAAAAGCTCGACTGAAGAGCCGAGATTCACCCGCTTGTTTGCTAACACCGAGCTGTTTACAACTGATTAAGCGATTTGGGAGAGGTTTTGCCCTTGTTTGCTTTCAACTCCTGTTTTTCGAATGGTCAATTTATCTAAAGTCCGCTCTTTGGATACGGAGGGAAAGGGAGAACCGGCTAATACCACTTGTACTGACATACCGTCGACAGTTATTTTTGTGCTTATCAGAGTATAAATTTAATTTGTATCATACTAGGGGAGGGATCATTTTGGCTATATTTTTACGCATGTAACACTTCAAATTTATAAATGCATTCTCGTTGTATTGAAGTTTCAATTTGCTTCCACCCGTGAGATAAAAATTGTCACATAAATTTGACCTTTTTCGAACAATAGGAACGATTCTGTTTGAACAGATGTGAAAAGAGAGAGGTGGAAGATTGAGAGTAAGAGAAAAGATAGCTGAACGGTTTTCCTCGCTGAAAGGCTTTGCGTTCTCTCTAAAATCCTGCCGTTGATAAATATGTTATATAAACCAAGCTCAGAATGTAATAGCACTATCCCAGAGTTCAGTAAATTATTTAGAAATGATGCTACATAAAAAATGAAATTTGAATGCACATAAAAAAATTGTCTTCAATTATCGACAGCTTCATCAGTTTCTAGGAAGGAATTCCACCAAATAAAATCATGATTTATAATTAAATAATAAAACCCATTCGGATGTATTTACCCTACAAACTGTGGTATTGTGACAAATACTATTGTCATAAAACTGTTGTTGGTACAACGCAATGTTTTAGATGCTTATTGCTTAGATGCACGTCAACACTGAAGTACCATAGGTACACTGAGGTAGCTTAAGAATGCTTTTTACACATCCACCACTTCGCGCACACTTCAAATTTAAATTTAATTTAAACGTTTATAAATCCCAAACCCTGAAGATGATCTCAATAAAGATCGAAACGTTGGCACGACCAAGAAAATGTTTTTCTAAAAGCTACGTCACACCAGACCGCACCTCTCGGTTCCCGAATAATTATCACAATAATAATGACTGTTACGGCCGATGACATTGATAATAAAATAAATATTCAGATATCGTGAGATGCCGTCTGGTGTGTTGTAGGTTTAAGAAATACATTTTTTCTATATATTTTTCTTTTTCTCCTCTTTTAATTGTACTTTATTTATTTTATTATCAACGTCATCGACCGTAACAGTAATTATTATTGTAATAATTATTCGGAGATCGAGAGGGGCGGTCTGGTGTGACGTAGGTTTCAGAAATACATTTTCTTTATTTCAAGGATATTTCAAATGCGAGGTTATATAAGCTTTTGGTTTCCCGACGTTTTTGATAAATAAATAAATAAATCCCATTTGTAAGTGTATCGGCAGCATATTCAGCAGTCTAAATTCTAACTCGGGACTTTTACCTAATATCCCAAAATTAAACAGAATCTTAAGATACAATATTTTGATCGTAGAAGCATCATCCTTCGCTTCAAGGCTGTGCGGTTAAAAAGACTATCTGCCATCATTTTCAGTCTCGTCACCAGTGGGTGGTTCATGATTGATGTTAAAAAAAATTTGTAAGAGGAGCATTCAAGTTTACATATGATATCGACTTCAATTCATTTGATGAAAAGTGTGATGTAGTTTTCAGAAAAACATTTTCTTTATCGTGCCAACGTTTCGATCTTTATTGAGATCTTCTTCGTTCTGACTGCATCTCACGATACCTGAATAATTATCGATTAACAGTCACTAATCTCTACACAAAATAAATGAAGTAGAATTAATAGAAGTGAAAAAAGAAAATATATAGAAGAAAAAATGGGCAAAATTATTAATAATAATTAATTTTAAAAATGTTCTGCAATGCAAACTTAAATCAAATAACGAGGGCAGGGTGTATTCTGTAATTGTAATTTATTTACCCACTTCGTCCTTGTACGAAGCGCAGGAAGCGGGGGCTCGATTTCTTCTGATTTTGTAGCCGCTGTTTCGACAGATGTCGGCGACGGTCGAATAAAGTAAAAATGTTTCTGGGGATTCGGTGAGATATGTATAACAAACAAATCGTAAGAGGTGCGCAACGAAGAAGAGCAGAAATAACGCTGAAACAATATTTTTGAATAGGTAGTTGGGTGCAGGCTAGGGATTACGTTATCTCTCAAACAATACGACTTAATCCTCTAGAGGGTTAGCGCAAACAATTACTGATAACCGATATACACCATATAAGCTGAACTCTGAATGTGAATATAACACACTCAGTTAGGGTGGTGATTCCATTCCATTTGATATTCCGCCATTAATTCAATAGACAGTCGATGGAGTACTCAATATTCAACCCTAGGCCCTCTCGTAACAAACATTCACGCTAATAAATACATTCATTCCTAATAATAGTAAATGTTGGTAAAAGTGTGGCTTCGACGTTCAGTAGCCCAGTGGAATCCAATAAAAGTGCCTTTAATATTGTCAAATTAATTTTTATGTCTTATACTGATAAAGGTATTATTTAATATTATAATTTATTTCACTTAATTTATCTTTATGTGAGGTACTGACTTTTTTTTATCTCAACCAATACCTTAATAAAGATTAATTAACTGAAGCAAGTTATTTGGTCAGTCGGACCATGAAATCGAATGGATTATAATTTACTATCATTATATTTCAACTCATTATCAAATTCAATTAAAAGAAGAAAATATATTTACTTACCTGTAGTAGCATTTTTATACATTAATTTTAATTATTTATAATAATTTTCCTTCAAAACCAAAAGTTTAATTATTTGGAAAAAAGTTTAAACGGACCTATTTTCGAGTGCTGGTTGCCGTGATTGCAAGCTTAATTTTATTTTATTATATCTATATATGTTCTTATTTTTATTATCATTTTTTGTATTTTTATTATATACATATATTCAAATTAATGATACACGTGTTTTATACTTGTAAATTTGTGTCACCCCCCGAATCTATAATCACAACAGCTAACGATCGCCCATGCCATGGACTTATCATTCCTGACTACAATAAAAACCTTGTGTTCCTATCCCGCCTGTGGCGCAAATTTTGCATTTCGCAAAGAAAAACCGTGAACATCATGATTTTGACGGAGTAGTCTGCGAGCAAGATTCGACGATTCATCAAAACGTTTTTCGTTTCATTAATTGCTTTAAAAAACTTGTGTAATGGTCTGACATCGTAAAAATCATTAATGACATTCACTTTTGTCTACGTATGCTTATATTTATTGACAAACGGATCGGACGGAGAAGATTTCCTATTTTCGGTTTAGATCTGTTTCGCGATCGAGAAGGAGGCAAATAGGACGAAATAGTATTAAAACCTCGATCCATTATTACATTTCTTTTTATTGCCGGAGCTGGTCGTTATAGTAAAGGAGCGATATCTCTCGGCTATCGGAATTTCACGGGCCATGAATAATGTAAAGGACTCTCACTGAATTGGCTTTTCACTGCTCTAAACGGTGGATAAATTAATACAGTTGTGATTGATTCATCTCGGCTTTGATGTATTTCTCTGTTAAATCTTTTTCTCTACTTTTATTAACAACAAATATAGCAAAATTATCGACACCCGAAAAGAAGTTGTCAAAATTACCTTTAATACCTTATAACAACACGTTTTCATTATTGGAAAATATTCCAATTAAATAGTATTTTTATCAAATTCACTAATTTCGTGGTCCGCTCGAGCAATTA
Source organism: Cimex hemipterus (assembly GCA_039619505.1). Taxonomy (NCBI): domain Eukaryota; kingdom Metazoa; phylum Arthropoda; class Insecta; order Hemiptera; family Cimicidae; genus Cimex; species Cimex hemipterus. Next base: position 30,933,311 of record CM077102.1, read on the forward strand.
ATACATTACAATTAATTATGATTTTGATTTGAGATAAAAATGGCACGAGTGGGATCGATAATAAATATTAAAAAAGGAAGGGGAACTCAAAAAGTGGGGTTGAGATGGGAAGTTGATGTCTGAGTGGATCGAGATCATGATAGCTCAAGTAGAGCAGCGGCATATCAAGCTGAAGATCGTGGGTTCGAATCCCGCTCGTCCCATCGACTTTTTTTATCCCAACTAAAAACCTTAATTAATTGTAATATAATTTAACTTGTCTCCGTGAATTTCTCAACAGCGCTCTTATATAAAAATTGTCTAACAATTGTTATATAACGCCGTGCTGCTCTGTTTTAATCTTAAAACTTCCTCCCTTTCATTCGCCTTTGCTTCAAACTCTTTGAACCATAACCGCTAAATATATATAATTTTTTTTATAGTTTCAACGACTTTTTAATGTTTTAATTGCAATTCATTTAATGATCAATAACAGTTTTATTTCAATGATGAAATTTATTACAATTAATTCAGGTTTTTAGTTGAGATAAAATGTCAATGGCACGAGCGAGATTCCAACCCACGATCTTCGGCTAGATACACCGCTGCTCTACAAATTGACATATTTAAGTTTTTTACTTGTGATCTCAAATTTTAAGTACCGACATTGCTAAGGACTATAACAGTATTATTTGTATAAATAATTAAAGTTTTAAGTTGAGATAAAAGTCAATGGCACTAGCGGGGTTCGAACCCACGATGTTCGGCTAGATGGGCCGCTTCTCTACCACATTAGCTATCCTGACCTCGATCCCCGCGGACATCAACTTCTCACCTCAACCACACCTTTTGAATTTTCCCTCCTTTTTGCCATTTTTCAAATGTCGTGTAATCGGATTGGTTTCTCGGCTGCAAATGATATCGTGGGTTCGAATCCCCCTCGTTACAATGATTTTTTTATCTCAACTAAAAACCTTAATTAATCGTGATTATTTTTATCTATGGTTTTTGGTTAAGATGAAAAATTACTATCACGAGCAGGATCGAACCCATGAACTTTGGCTCGTTCAATGTTAAAATAGCTCAAGTGGTTAGAGTAGAGATGTATCGAGCCGAAGGTCGTGGGTTCGAATCCCACTCGTGGCTCTAGTTTTTGATCTCAACCCAACACCTTAAATACAAGTAATGAGTCATGTGGCCAATTATGATCATTAATCAAATATAGACTGGAATATATTTTGGAATTTCAGAAAATCAGTGTATACTTAAAGGCAAAAAATATCCAACTTTATTTATTTCTAGTAGAAACTTAGGATCGTTCTGAAAATGTTCATCAAACTGGATGAAACATTTTATAATAACGTTTTTGAAAAATGAAAAACTGAACGGAACATAACAATTTGTAAAAAAATCTGCTATGGAAACGTTTACATATTGTCCAGTTAGTTAGAGTTTTTCTTCACTTGCGTCGATCACCATTTGCAACGTGGCAATGGGTTTATAAGGTTTGGAATATCAAGCTCTATATTCATACTACTTCAGCATAGTTTACTTTTTGAGAAAGTTCTCTCTGCCACCAATGGGCGACTTGTTCGATATATAAAAGGATCAAGGATTTTTCTCAGAATAAGGAATAGAGTTTGACGCAGTGGATAATTGAATGTTTGACGGAATCCTACAATTTCAGTTCATAAGTCCACATCGGCATCACTAATGTGTCGTGTGAATTGCCTTTGTGATGAGTAAATCAGAGCGTTTATCAAGAGCCTTGTATAGTTTCATGGTCTATAGAAATTATAGCCATAGGTGAAAATTCAACATTTAGCATTTCTTGAATTACAGTACGAAATGCCGCAGCTTATGTGTAGTAGTGTGAGGGTGTTGTTGAAGGTTTCGAGCAGAAAAGATATGCATAACCTGATCGCTTTATAGTCTGCAAAGGTCAGGGTGTTAGATTGAGGATGGGATAGAATGTCAACTGTAATGTTAATATTGAACCCATTTTTTTTTATTTCTACTCTTTCTTTCAAACAGCATGTCAGATTATCTTCCTATTCTTTAAATAGATATGCATTGGCTGTTAATTCATTTCAAAATAAAAAAAAATATATTTTAAAAATGTACTACATTTATGTACTATGTGTAGAGATTAGTGACAGTTCATCTATATTTATGCAGATATCGTGAGATGCGGTCTGGTGTGATGTAGTTTTCTGAAAAGCATTTCCTTTATCGTGATACGTGTCGATCTTTAGAGAGATCATCTTCAGGGCTCAAAGTTTTTGCCTTCTGTGTACTGTGCCATTCTTGCGTGTCGTGTTGAGATTGCCAGTATGTACTATGTAACAAGTTCGTTGATTGTGTTTTTTACTCGCATTACGTCAACATTTCTCAAGGTACAGTTTACAATACTTTCATGGCTTTAAAATTAAACATAAACAGTTTACGTGTTGATTTTGCTAGATTCCAAGGGTTGTGGACAACGAAGTACATCGTTTAAATTTTCTTTTGAGGAAGGTTCTTTCAAAGGATTTTTTTTAATGTATAAATCACGATAGGAAAGTTTGCAAATCAAAGGAGGATTAAAAACTTTTCAAACTTATAGACAGTTAAGGGTTCCATTCATCAATAATACTATTAAAAATATTTTCAATTTTTTTCTATAGGTTGAATTTTCAATTAAAAGAACGAAAAATATTTTCTACAGGGAAGAGAGCTTTTATAACGAACACATTTATTTACATTTCAAAAGTTTTAAAGTTATTTCCGGTTACCACTGACTTGAAAAGCAATTTTGTCAGTAGCAATTTGTCTGTAAGTTCTTGTACCTTTCACTTTAAGTGGTTCAATCTGATGAACAGTCTACGTTGTTTTTATGCCAGACAAATACTTCCTACCCTAAGACTAAAGGCGTCTTCAATGGGCCTAGGAACACAGAAAAGCTAAAACATATCAAGAACACTGTCAAAAAGTGGCGCTCGGAGAATAGAAAGAGGGTCATCATTACCCGTTTTCGGTTTAGGGATGCATGTACGGCAACCTCCTGGCGGCCTCCTGTTCTCATTCTTGGAAGAAACGGGGTTGTTTTATTGCATAAAATTTTGTGTCCATAGCATGTGTTGATAATGAAGGGTGTGTGGATAGAGAATGTATTGGGAGAGTGTAAGATTAGTGACAGTTAATAGATAATTATTCAGAAATTGTGAGATGCGCTCTGGTGTGATGCATGTGTCAGAAAAACATATTCTTTATCGTGCCAACATTTCGATCTTTATTGAGATCATCTTCAGGGCTCAAAGTATTTGTCTTCTGCGTACTGTGCCATTCTTGCGTGTCGTGTTGAGGGTGCCCAATGATCTCAATAAAGTTCGAAACGTGTCACGATAAAGGAAATGTTTTCCTGAAACCTACATCACACCAGACCGCATCTCACAATTTCTGAATAATTAAAGAGTGTAAGTATGATTGGGGTTGGAACTGCCTAAATTGTCTTAGCCGTTGGGACTACCAATAACTGGAGTGGGAGGTTCTCGAGTTTACCGGAAATTTACTGTAAATTACAAAAGCAGGAATTACCGATGGTCCGCGAAAAGTGATAAGCTCTTATCTGGTTAAGAGTTCTTACAACTCTGAAGATTTATGTATATATATGGCGGATTTCTGCCTAATAAATCTAAATCCAAATCCAAATTTACAACGAATGTGTAGAGATTAGTGACCGTTAATCGATAATTATGTAATTGTGCCATTCTTGCGTGTCGTGTTGAGAGTGCGCACAGAAGACAAACTCTTTGAGCACTGAAGATGATTTCAATAAAGATCGAAACGTTGACACGTTAAGGAAGATGTTTTTCTGAAACCTACATCACACCAGACCGCATTTCACGATTTTTGAATAATTATCGATTAACGGTCACTAATCTCTACACATTCGTGTATTCGTGCCATTCTTGCTTGTAGTGTGAGATAGCCCTGAAGATGATCTCAATAATGTTCGAAACGTTGACACGTTAAAGAAGATGTTTTTCTGAAACCTACATCACACGAGACCATATCTCACGATATCTGAATAATTTACAAGGAAATAAATGTCATCAGTTTAATTTAAAAATTACTTTAATTAGAATGATTCAATGTACAGATAGTTTTGTATTTGCATTGCCAGTATTAAGTTATAAGGTTACGCAATTCGTTTGTTTTTTGAAGTAGGGGAATGAGTTAAAAATTCCAAGGGCGACGCTGAGAATCGAACCAACGACTGCGAGTTTAAGTTAGAAACGTACAAAATCAATTTGGTATAAGTAATGAAATAACTTTGAAAAGCGCTTGATAAAATTTTAAGTGATGTTGGCTCAGTTTCCAAGGACGTCAGCGCAATATGGATGAGATCTGCTCTCGCGTCGTCATAAAATTTGCATAAAATGCTGCCAAGTTTGTTCTTCTGATGAATTGGCACAACAAGTATAGTTTTCGTTCGGGTAAAACTTTTTGAAGAATATTGCGTTCTCCCCAAGGCCGGTATGCAAAAACTTTAATGTCTTTACGTCCTTCTGTCCGTACGTACTCTGATGGTACTAAATGGTGTGTGTGTGTGTGTGTGTGTGTGTGTTTGTGAATTTTTGGGTTTCAAATAAGACTAAAGATGTGGATGATAGATAATCCAACAGGTCAATTCAATGACTTGAAATAGTTGAGTATACTCGATTTTTTAATATCTGCAATGTTATCTTTTGAGGAAATCAAAGCGTAGACTACGTTTAATTCTGTTTCTGTTTATAAATTTACAGTAAATCCGGTCTGAATCTCCTTTTCAAACGTATTTAAAGACCGTCATTAAACTGAATGGAATATTTTTCTTTGGTTCCAGTTTATTTGTATTTTCTTTGCTAGTGAAGCCTTTCAGAACTTTTTAAAACTCTGGTATTGACGTGGTGTAAGGGATTCGGTGTGTACCTAAGTCGTTAAACAAATCCTGGCCCTTTAGGATAAAATCCGTAACAACTCTATTTTTAAATAATTTCTATCCGGTTTTCCAGTAGAAAATTGCCAGTAGAAAACACCATGGAGAAACAATATGCTGCTGTTATTAAATTTATCTCCTGGAGGTTCGAACGAAGTCACATGTTACTATATAGGGTTTGCGTTATATTTTCCTTCCTGCCAATTTTTAAACATTTTTAAAACTGTATCAGAACTTTAATATGTCATAAAAATGTTTAAAAAAGACACGCCATCATTTAACTATTTATTTGCACTTTCAGTACAAAACATCTCCATTTCATTTTCAATCGATATCGCTCACATCAAAGAGCTGTACTTCCTGACGCGAGAAATTGAAATCTTGGTTTAGAAAATATCCCGAATATCATCTCGATGTCTAGAACACGTCCAAAGGCGACGAGAAATTCTTGTTTATTTCTTTCGTATGTCAAATATTACTGGTCTCTCGGAATGCGAGGTCGCCTTAAGGCCGTTTAAGTCGTAAGTTATATCCTTTCGTATTATTATTAAAAAAAAGATTTTTGATGAAAAATGCGTACTATTATAATTTCGTATGAAACTTTTCTCTTGGATTGCGCTTGAGATTGGCAGAGTAGCGGAACACCTTGCGTTAGCCCGGAACAACCACAATTTATGCCCCTGGACCTCTCGAAACGATGATTTAACCGACGACGGCTATGTACTTAAGAGGAAAGAAATAAAACGTAGCTGGACATAAAGAATTGCTCACAAATTCTAGCGTTATTACTCAAATAAATTTGGAGGAGGAGCACGACTTCTATCTGAATTGCGTTACTTGATATGGATTCAACATGCATGGAATTTGACGATCATGTGTTCAGTTAACACATTGTTTAAGTTAAATATTTTTCGGACAGTTATGCTTGAGCAAAATAAAAATTTAAGTACAGGAAGTTGTGTAAATAATTTTTGAGCATTTACTAAAATTTGTTCTTTCTTGGAAACGAAAAAATTATTTTTCAATAATAATTTCAATCAATTAGGTTTCGGTTGAGATAAAAAAAGTCAGTGTAATAAGCGGGATTCGAACTCAAGACCTTCGGCTAAATACGCTGCTGCTCTACCACTTGAGCTATCGTGACTTCGATCCACACGGACACTGACCGCCCATCTCAACTCCCACCTTTTGAATTTGCCCTCCTTTTTGCGTGACCTTCGGCTCGGTACTACACATCAACCATCCAGTCTCACGATAGCTCAAGTTAGACCAGCGTTGTATTGAGATGAAGGTCGTGGGTTCTAATCCCGCCCGTGACACTAACTTTTTCATCTCAACCAAGCCTTTTAAATAAAAAATATAATTAATTGGAATAATTAAATAAGTCATTTATGACCACTAAATATATATGGATATTTTTATTGTTTTAGTTTTTAATATTTTACTTATACTATTTTAAATAATCAATAACACATTTCCTTCAATGATTAATTTTCAAATAACTAAAATTATTTAAAATTTATTAAAATTCAGGAGGAAAGCCCATTTGAGTCCAAAATAATCGTAGTAACACTTAGTACTTGGATATTTATGATCATTTGTTAAGATTCTATATTGTCTGTTACTTTCGCAAAAGAATTAATACCCTTCATTAACCACCATCGTCAGAGCAAATATATAACCTAAAATAGCGAGAATTAATATATTCATGAACAGTGATACAAGTCATAAATGGGTAGTTTTTAGGGGCAGTGTAGCTGAAATATTAAACGTTTTGTAAAGTTCTCGTAAGTCTTGGTCGGTCAATTCCAATACAATATAGATGGATCTAGTTTTTATAGGCAGCAACTGTAATGGCAAGTGCTTAATTCATAACTAAAAATGTAAACTTTTATCTATCACCCATGTAAAATATTCAGTTTTTGAGTTGTGTGTCTTATATTAATTTTTCGTCTTGTAAATAGTAAACGTGTAAAACGGCCTAGTTCAGACAACAATCGTCGTCGTAATGACCGGCCGGAACAAAGCCTATGTAAATCGCTCAGTTGGTTTTGTTCGGCAAAGATTTATATCGCCGTTTCAATGTACGCCCTGCCGTCGGCCGCCCCTCCGAAAACGGGCGAATTTCTCTTTTCAAGTGCTCAGTTGAATATTGCCATTTCAGAGCAGCGTGGCTCTTTGCAATTAACAGAATCAGAATGACGCCTTTGTACGCCTATTACAATAAAGGATCATTTTTCAAAATTTGGACAATAGCTCGTTAACACTTTTCCTCTAACTAGTGCTAAAATTAAAACCTTTAAAACAGTTGTCATATGTATTAAGAAAGTAAATATCAGTCTTTTTTTATTTAATTTGTGCGGCATTCCGAGTGAAGAATTTTTCGTTACCGATAATTTTTGTCTGCCTGTCCGTGTTGATCTGTCAGACGCGTTTTGGCATCTCGCTTTCGCAGGTGTACGGTGTTCTTACAAAATAGTGAGCCTTTAATTTTCTGGTGACACAGCAGTTCTCTCCTCATACACCGGTCCTGTCACTTCTTCCCCTAATCTGCAGCATCATCTTCATTTGGTAGAACAATTGTTCAGCGCCAAGGGAATTATACTAAACACCAATAAGTCAATAAAGGGGGGCGGTGGTGGTCGCAAGGTTCAGTCTTTGACACGGCGCTCATCACTGTAAGGTAAAGGTCCCGGGTTCGAATCCAGCGGCCCTGCACTCGAACCCGACTTACTTACAAATGGGCTTGTCTTTCAATCTTCGTCGACGATCCTACTCTCCCGTCTAATTCAATAGTATCCTCCTTGTATTTCAAACCATATGCAATACCTGGGAATGCACCTCGACAAGCGACTGACGTGAAATTCACATAATAGACTAAAATGACAAAACTGATAAGTCGTTGTAATACACTTTCAATACTGCTTGACAAAAGATCATATACATCACTAACAAACTACCAATTTACAGTAATTTTGTAAAGCCGATGTAGAGTCCATAAGTCTGGAAATTTGGAGTTCTGCCAAGAGGTCTAACTTACAACTACAGCAAACATTTCAATCTAAAATTCTTTGAAAAAAACCTAAATGCTTCCTTAGAAGGGAATTCTCCGTATCGAATGGAACCATCAACACCAACCTTAATATACCATCCCAATGCGATATTATTCTATCATGAAATCCAGTTCCATAAATCCCTCCCAACAACCTTATCCGACAGCCATAATCTTCCAAACCCTTAATATAAATTAAAGAAGCATGGCACATAGATCTCCTACCTCGTGAACTATGAAAGAATGTACCTAATTTAGGGTGCTATTAATTAATTAAATTTTTTGTTTTGTTTCCTTATTCTTGTTTTTTATTACTTTTTACCCAAAATTGTGATATTCAATTTTTTTAAATATATAAAACATCTTGACGCTCTGTGCGGTGAATTGGGCAGTTTGTAAAAGTGCTCTCCGCGTTATCCAGGCACCTGTGCCTCATAGGCCATTTCGCGGGAACATTTTTCCTAGCATGTCCAAGCTTGTTCCTGAGAGTGCCGAGCTGGTTTAAGTCCGGTCACCTGTGTGACGTGCATGAGATCGTCACAATGGTAATGCGTAGCACGCCTCTCACCGAGTGTAGATGTACACAGGGTCTTAAATTTGAACTTTAAGAGTCTCCAACTGCTTGGGAAAAAAGAACACCTTCCTTCAATATATACGTCATGAGACAGTTTTGTACCCAAGGCACTGTGAGGTCTTAAAAGAATCTGTCCACAAAGGAATGTAGCTCGAATCAAACGGAAGGACTTCTGCAATCCTTAGTGCTCTGTCTGTACCATTTCTGCGAAGTAAGAAAAGGCGCTATAGAAAAGTAATAAAAGAGACTTGACTTTATTGATATCACCAGACCCCTCCCCCAACAATGAAGATAACAAACGGCTTCTGTCAGACCAACACAGCTAGAATAGGCAGACCGATGCTCGGTAACGACCAAATTATATAGCTACACATTTATCCTCGAGCTGATTACCGATGATCCTTGTCCACCCATAAAAGTAAATTGGCCGTTTAGGCCTTAAATATCCTGTCAATGGACCTAATGTAGCTTTTTCTCTATACATATCTCTCTATAAAGGTCCACCTTGGCTACTTAATCATTAATTAACATTACTTTTTCATTTTTTAGTTTTTATCCCTTTCTTTAAAAAAATCTTGTATTTGACGAGCGATCTAAATTCTAATTGTGAAAAAAGACTGCTGTATTCATCTTCGGAGCTTACGGGCTGTCTTATTAAAGTTACCGAACGATCTCAGTCATTCGGTTTACTAACGGCTCCCTCAATGGATAGTCGCTTTTCACGTCATAGATCATTTTGTGCGGCCGTCTACTTTTGTGATCTGTGATTCCTACGTTTCCCGTTCTCTTTTCTGGTAAATCGAGGAAGGGGTATTAAGTCCAACTATCGTTTATCTTAACCCATTCAATCCCACAGACGGGGACAACCAAAAACATACTCTCACAAAAAGATATATTTACTTATTAACAAGTGTCGATTTCGAACAAGCGAAATATTGTAGTGTAAGTTGTAACATTGAGGGTTTCATAAAACGCCATGCAAATTAATTTCTTAAATGATAACAGGTTGTTTTATGGTTTTTGTTATTTTAAGTCATAACAGCTGAAGCGTGCAGCCCTCTGAAGTATATACTTGTTAATAAATAAAGACTAAAAATATAACAGTTAATAACGGTGTTTTGCTGTCTCCGTCTGTAGAAGTGAGTTAAGATAAAAATTAAATTTCAATAAGAAATTTTGAAATAGACTAAGAATAGAAGTATTATCAAGATAATGTAATGCAGTTTTTTATATAATCCAATTATATATATATATATAAAAGATTTCCAGGAAACAAATATCATCTTTGGCAGTTAATAAAAATCGATTACTCGTTATTAATCACGAAAACTTATAAATGACGTTCGCGTGAAAGCACAATAACGAATTTAACACGACCAGCAATGGTTGCGTGAGTATCGAAATCTATAAATTTGGCTTTTCTAGTCCATGTCGTTGTGGCTAGTTCTTTCATGTCGATTCCTGTCCATTTAGGATTGAGTTATATATTGTTTTTTAGAATTTCAAACATTTCAGAATGATTATCTTTTACAAATATTCGAAATGTTGCCGTCTAAAATACACTGATTTGAAAATAAATGAAAATTGGAAATTGTGCTTTAGAAGGTGAGCAAACCGGCATTACGTTTCCGACGTGAAAGGCCATTATAGTAATTGCAATGATGAAATGCTCAAAAAAGCTGCAAAGACTAGTCAATTAGTCTAAATACGATTGTAGTAAATCATAAACGAGTACATTTATTATGGGCTCATTAAAAACTGTCATAAGAGATAACATTAATCCATTTGCCTTATTTCGAACAAAAACAAGTTTGACCGTTTAATATTTCCATCTATTCTGCTATATTATTCCGCAGAGGGAGTACAAATATTAATTATCGAAATGTGCTAAACTTGGCCCTTAACATTTACCCGCTTGAACGACAAATGTCAATTATCCCAATTAGCAAACATCGTGTTATTTTAGATTGTCCATGAATTTGCATGTTTTTATAATAAACCCATTTCATTACAATTGTTTTTAAATATTAGGACAAGTCTGAGAGTTAAGTCCGTGAGGCTCTTCAGCCCTTATCCAGCCCATGCATTTGCCATTTTAGAATCAATCCTCTAATGGAGAAAGTGTGTGAGGTGTTTATAAAGGAGGAGCTCGAATTGCAACTCTGTGGTCGTTGTTTGCCAACGCCAACTGACACCAATGCGGTGCTTTCAAGCACCGGAGTCAAAATCACTTGATAGCCTGCCATATTTTCTCAAGTATCTAATAAAATCCAATCCTGTGGTCATTCCGGTAAAAAGCTGAATTTACGTGGCAAGAATTTAAAAACATATTATTTAGTGGTTCAAATGTTAAAACAGAAAGACAGACAATTTTTATCCTTTCTTTTTCAATTTACTATGCTTTGTTGAAACGCTTGGATTGTATTTTTTTAAAATATTTTTCTCTAGAATTTAGTGTTATTTAAACATCAATGAATTTCGGTAGATTTGATTTGCTTAGACAGCTAACGAGCTCTGATGATTGAGTCCTCCTTGCGGGCTGCTTGAAGTCATCTGCAAATGAATAGCTGACTATTTAGCTGGTTTCTTAGATGTTAAACTCACTTTTTCTCTTATGTAAAAGTTCTTGAATATGCCAGTAACGTACATTGCGATTTTTTACTATTCCTGGCTAAAACTTGCATGTTGCCTAATGTCACCCCCAAAAAATATGCTTGTTGATTCTGCAAACGCCCAGGTTACGGACTGTATATCTTTTTCACGCACTATAGAAGTACCGAGTTTTATGGAACTTTCTAGATGATTGCTAGTTACGATCATCCTTCTTAAGCGGACAAATCTGCCTGGTAAACAAACCAGCATTTATTCAATGGTCTGTTCATCATATATATACATCGTTCTCTCCAGCGTGTATTGATATGAACCCTATGTGATTTAGTGCTTTCATCATATAATCTGCTAATGTTTAGAAGGTACATTCGTCAATTAGCATAGCTTGGGATGACACGCCTACACTGGGAGACATAGCCCATTATATGTGGACCTACGGCGACGCCGGGTGGTATAGTGTGGTTTGAGCCTCGAGTCTTACGGCCCACCTCGGGTTCTTATCCACGACTCTTTTTTCTCAATCCGAGCTCCTTCATTCTACCCTGTGACCCCTCCCAATCCTTGGTTCAAAGGGGGGTACCTGGGCACAAAATAATAGTGTAGTCCAGAGGGCGTGCAACCTCTTTAAAGCATAAAATGTACTCTGTCGGCCAATGGTCGGAAAGGGCGCCGGGTGTCTTCGCATAGTCACACGAGGGACAGTGCGTTAGATCCTGTCTGAATAGACGGGGGAGGGTGTATGGCTATATGTACCACGGGGTGACAACAGTTTACGGGTTACCCGGCCCCATGGGAGACGTTGCGACCGGACGACAGCGTGTAGGCGTTGAGGACGCGATGATTACGCTGACTAGTCCCTGGAATGCTTGAGTAAGCGAATGGGAGCGGCTAGTGAATCGGCTGCTCTGACACGAGTATGCTTTGCATTGTTGTGCGTATGACCGGCATGGCACCCTTGAGGAAGCGAAGGATCGGACCACCTAGGCTAGGCCTATGGCAGGTGTAGGCTGAGCGTGATAAGAGACATTTGACTGTAGGTGACTGTAGCAGTGCTCATCTACCATATTTTTATTAGCACTTTTACGTAAGTTATGCAACCCAATAGATGTGGTAGGTTGTAGGTAAGAGTCGGTATCGATTGAATTACGTACTAACGGAAATAATTCGATCGGAACTGGGCACTTAGTGAGCTGACAACTTCTTCTTCCATCCAACTGCCAAACAATTTTAAATTCTGGAAAGTCACGTTGTTTGCGCTGTTTTTAGAAAGCGTAAAGAATTAAACATAAAACGATGGATAAGCTAAGGTTTAAGGGCTCGGTTCTAGTGTTGATCGTCCTGCCCTGAAGGACTTATGATAGCACTGACTCCACGACTACCAGGCCCTTTTGGGCGCGTGACGCTATAGATTCCCGGGCGAATAGGTTTTCTAGATGGCAAACAACAGACTGCGACTGTCTGGCAAATTCGCGGGCATTGGACTGTCAATTGATAAAGTTAAGAACCCTAACTAAAAAATTATTGTTTAGTTTTTCATTTTTTTCCCTTGGGCTGTTTCATTTTTCAATATTTTATGAAATTTCAATTTGCCTCTTTGCAATGACTTCTTTGTGTTTGCATCCATTATGCCGACGAGTTTGTCCACAAACGCCATAAACTCGTCTCTTATTTTCTCCAGTTTTGCATGAAGCCCGTTGAATAATAAATTAGAGGACTAGAACGGATCCCTCAGGGCACTCTTTGTTGAGATTTTCTGTCATCAGCGTGCATTTTGATGCTAATTTTGTCTACTTGCTTTTTAAATAATAGCTCAACTACAAAATTGAAAACCTTACACCACAAACCCGTTAGACAAAACTAATAGGAACATCCTGTGCTGATTTAAAAAAAAAAAAGTAAAATAAGTGCCTTTAGCCAACACATTCGGATTAAGATTTTAAAGAAATAAACTAGTTTACACCTTGAAAGACAGTAGTTAATATTTCTTCCTTTATGATTACTACCAGAATATTGTATTATATATTAAGGACACAGTGGAAAAACGACGAGAGCCTATTTTTTGTCAGTATCGAGATTTCAACGGCATCTGTTGGCTTGTGACATTAACTATTAACCCGCCAAATGTGGCTGGGGAAAACCAATTAGATTTCACTAAAAATCGGTTGAAAATGGGCGCCAATGGAACAACGAGGATGATCAATCTCTCCGGCTTTTAAGATTTCTTCCACAAGCAGTCTCTCATATTTTTTGTGACTCATGTGAATGGCAAAATAAAAATTATACAGTTTTGCGATTCCGTCACCATTTCTCAACAGAAATAGGGAGATTATATTGTGTGAACGTTTTCTTTCCCATCCGTGGCCATTGCTGTCAGGAGTTCGATACAGATGTGGGCATGATTAATCAAAAATGGTATATAGATATGCCTCAAGGATGACGGGATGTGATTGGTCAGAGCGGATGCAAACCCTCATCTTTCACTGAAGAACAATAGATTGGGTGAGAGAATTTTTCTAATCGTGGTCCAATTATCTACTACCGATGTACAAACCAAAACGGCTCTCCACAAAAATGATTCTGTGTTTGAAGATATCTCTTCCACACAACAGCATATACACCACCGCACTTCATTCCGCGGAGCTTGCAAAAAGCACAACGATTTGTGGGTCCCACCAAAGCAAGAAAAGAGGAAGAATCCTGCACCAAAACAGCAGCTTCTTGTCTCCTACGATGGGCTCTTCCTATTCATTCGGAAAAATGTAACGACTTGCAACATCGGACCAAGTTTCTTATAAACGAAGTTGCCAGGAGGTTATACAACAATTTGGCCACAGATATAACAGCCACAAAATCTCAAAATGGTGTTTATTTTGATTATGAGTTTGAAGATGAGTAACGTAAAATTATTTAGCTTAGAGTTTTTAACATTTTTCAGTTTTCTTTTTACATTTTTAATTATTTTATTTATATAATAGTTTTATTTTTTACAATAGTTAATTCAAAATTTTGACCATAGATATCATTTCAGAATTTTTGTTTCACTTGTCTGTTGATCTTTGAAATTAATAATAAAATTTCTTAATCAAGGTAATTTTTATTCATTCCTTCATTCGAAATGGTTTTTGGATCTTGAGAATTACTCAGAAATAACTCTAAATGTTATTACTTTTCATTTGATTAAGGTTTCAAGTTGGGATAAAAAAAATCAGTGTCACAAGCGAGATTCAAACCCACGACCTTCGGCTACCTTAGTGAACCTTAATTAAGGTTTTAAGTTGTGACATTGACTTTTTTGGAACCAAGAAAAATATTTCAGTTATACAATTATTGAATCAAACATCAAAAAAGAACCTATTTCACCAGTAGTCATAAAACTTTAATTTTAGTGTTTCTCAAATGTTGAAAAAATGGAACCTCATCATTTTTACACTGGGCCCTTGATATGGAGTTAACTTGTCAGATATACCTGAAATAAATAAAATCGGTCGGAAAATCGTAAGTGGTAAGAGAAAAACGAAAAGTAATATTTTAAGAAAAGTTTTCATTAACATAAACGTTATTTGCTTGCCGTTAAATAAACAGTCGCAATCCCTAAGACGAGCAAGAGGGAAGCACAAATTTCAACCCGAAAAAGAAATATCGATGAAAGACAAGTCAGATCGGAAGATAAGTAAACGAATGGAGCAAAATTATTTTTAAAAAATCTTTTTTAGATAAAATAATAAAACGGCTTACAGAAATTATATCAAATCATCTTGCATTGTTTTACCATTTCTCTTACGCCATGATTTGATTTTTTGTTGTTATAAATGTGGCACAAGAGTGTATTTTTATAATAAAAGGAAATAATGTGAACCGGCTTCAAGCCAAATGGTTTAATGAGAAGTTGGTGGGCCCAACTGGTACAAAACGTGTAGAAAAGAATTCCGCTTGGTTTCACTGACTCCCCCGTTTTAATATTTTCCTGGACTCTCCCATAAATCAGACAACTGAGACGAGATTTCTTCTACGCTTTTCTCGAAAATTATCTACAAATTTACGAAGTGTTTGTACTTGTGCGTTGTGAGTGTAGTTGTTAGCCTATTAGCAGTCCGTTATTATTTAACATGCAACGTTATATCAGTTGGTATCTTTAAATTGGATTTTCCTATCTGACTGATTGCGAATTATAAGTGGGATCGAGAGAAAACGTTTTCCTAAACAGTATAGACATCTGCTACCATTAAGCCCGGGTCAACTATACTCTTTAATTTACATGAAACAGCGGGAACCGGCCGACCACCGCAGATCGAAGATGACTTCATTAAAATTGCAAATTAGCAACAGCCACGTAATACAATTGGAACGAAAGCTGAAAACTGAAGAAAGTTTTGTGAAGCCAGGTTATGTTCTGTTTTCAACCCGATGGTCGAATCTCTCCAGAAACGATATTCTTGAATACGCAATCGTAAAATTAAACGATGGTCCTCTTGTATTTAACTTCAACTCAATTCAATCACAGACTAAGTTATGCTTTCAATTTATGTACAAATTATATCAAAATGTTGCTTTTTATCTTGGTTATACGTCCTTACTGTTAAACTACATCGTATGATCTATAATTTCATGAATATATTAAATCGTCCGTATTCTAAATGGGAATTAGACAGTGAGGCTGTTAGCGTAATTTATTATTTTTTAAACTTCTGTATTTACATAATATGCCATGTATCATTAACACTTAACATCACAAGTTTATCCTAAGTAGAATCTAATTTAAATAAATTATTTTTTTTACAATTGTAAAGAAGGCTGCACATACTTCAATAATGCCTAGAAAGGTTGAAAAGTTGTAGTATCAGGCTGTCAACAATTCTGATTTCGACGTACACTATGGTATTGAATTTCATGTTAAAATATGGAATATAGAAAATATGTTTAAAAAAATGCAAGTAAAGCAGATGAGACGCTAAATAAAAAGAACTCGCTGAGACAAACAGGCTTGCAAAGTGTATGCTCCAGCTAAGCGCATGACTTATATCCCAACCTACCTCGAAACATGGATATTATTGAATTAATTAAAAAACCTACTAATCTTGCCAATGATCCTAAAAGCTACCCCCAGAACAATATTGATAACCTCTGCTCTACTAATTTTTGAAAGACAAGCTATTAAAAATTGTAGACTATTTATCACACATTTTTTAAATTTCTTATTTGGTTTCCGTCAGCACTTATGCCAACAAAAGCGCGAATTTAATTAATTTTATTAGGTTCCGTGGTACACTTGACAAAATAAATTGTTTTCAATTAATTAGTGTTTTGGTTGACATAAAAAAGTCAGTGAAACGAGCACGTTTCGAACCCACGACCATCGGCTAAATACGCTGCTGCTCTACCACTTGACCTATCGTGACTTCGAT
The DNA here is from genome assembly GCA_039619505.1 of Cimex hemipterus. Lineage (NCBI taxonomy): Eukaryota > Metazoa > Arthropoda > Insecta > Hemiptera > Cimicidae > Cimex > Cimex hemipterus. Next base: position 30,949,888 of record CM077102.1, read on the forward strand.
CCACACCAACACAAACTCGCGTAATCTATTTGATTATCGGCGACAAAGGACATTTGTAAAATGGCAAAAAGGAGGGAAATTCAAAAGATGGGGTTGGGATGGAAGTTAGTGTCCGAGTGGATCGAAGTCACGATAGCTCAAGTGGTGAAGGAGCTGCGTATTTAACCGAAGTTCGTGAGTTCGAATTCCGCTTGTTACACTGACTTTTTTTATCTCAACCAAAACCTTAATTAATTGAAATTGAATTAATTTTAAAAGCATATGAAAAAATCTGTTATGCTCTATTTGTTGACACACAGCATGCCTTTGATTGGACCTGGCAATTCGGACTTCTATCCAAAATTAAGGAGGTGCCGTCTGCCATCTAATACAGTCTCGTGAAATCATATCTTATTAATATCATAGGACTTATATCATAATACAAAACAACGTCACTTTGGGAAGAACGTCAATTCGGGCAGGGGATCAGCAGGGTCGCATCTTTACTTGTCCTATTTCCATTATGTTCACAGATTTAGCTAGATACCGCACCCATGTAGAGGCAAAGATGGTCAATAGCTTTTAAGCAATTATAAAATGATGTTAATAAAATTGTTGACTATCAAAATAGTGTATAAATGTAAATACCGAAAAGTGAATTCTATCGCAAAAGATCTGAAAGTGATTGTCAGAGAGAGAGAGGGGGGGGAGAAAGAGAGAGGGAGAGGGAGAGAGAGAGAGAGAGAGAGAGAGTAATGAAGTGTCAAAGGTAGAGTGAGAAAGATGGAGAGAGAATATTTGACCTATAAAGAAAGTGTATGAGACACTGACTGAAATAGATAAAAATAAATTAATAAACAGAATGATGGAAAACCTATCTATCGTAACATATGGACAGAAATAGAGAATGAATGAAAAAAAAATTGGGAGAGAGAAAGAGAAAGAGAGAGTGAGAGAAGTTTTATTTAAGTGGTTAAGGAAATTTTTTATACCCGGAAAATTGTTTCATTCATCTAATACCGAATTGGTTGATCTACTTAAAAAAGCACCAGGTTTATACAAAGTTTTGATAAAATAATTCAATGGATGTTGATTTGAAATTTAGATCTAGGTTTAACGGAAAAAAATTACCGAAGCATCCAGCATAAATTTTGAACTGTTGTTTTACTTTGACCTTTAAACGAAAACATTTCGTTAATTACATGGATGCGTTACGAAACGTTTAATACCTGTAAAATAAGCTGGCGACCGGTCAGAATCATTTTGAGCGTTAGACGTTCTACTTTAATGCCATGGAATCTTCAATTCCCTTATCATCAGGCATACTGCACCTGTTTCAGCTCTCGAAATAGTAACCGATTCTCTTCTATGTGCAAATGTTCAACAGTAAAATATTTTATCGAATATTTTCTTACCTTCCAGCTCTCCAGTTCTTAGGTAGAATATAAAATAAGTAACGCAAACAATATAAATTCGAGATAAAACATGCTGCTAAAGCCTGTCAGGAGTTGTACAAAGAAAAGATTTAATATCGTTTCAACTGTATTGTTTATCTCATTTATTTATCAATGTACTGTTAATAAAGGAATATCATTGTTCTTTTCTTGCTTTTTTTTTTCTATAATGCCTGAGTTTTTTAATACATTTTTTCTCTAAACTGTTTCATGTTTAATGTCGATTTTGAAATAAAATGCTCTTTACATTTAATGCAAACAATGTGACAAAGCAAGCCTGAAGCCGACTGAATAAAATTATATAAACAAATTGCTGTAAATCAAAATGTATTTAGAATAAAATTCAAAGTGAGGGGGCGTCGGTGGCCGCAAGGTTCAATCTTCGACACGGCGCTCATCGCCGTAAGGTTAATGTCCCGGGTTCGAATCCAGCGGCCCTTCATTCGAACCCGACATACTTACAAAATTTTTTTTTTTCCAAAAAACACCAGCAACCTGTGGGTTTATATGACCTGCGCTGTTGCGACGCCTCGTAAAAAATATAAAAATCATAAAATAAAAATAAACAATTAATAAAATAATATTCATTCATATAAAGGTACATACGGAGAACATACTAATCCTTCAGTATAGTAAACTTAGTCAAAGGCAGTTTTCTATTGAACAAAAACGAGGACTGTTCTCTCCCTTAAGGTTGAATTAATCTTACAGGATAAAACTTTCTTTAACAGGTCAAATGGACTTCTCGTGGGAGATTCGAGCCAGCTGTGTAAATGCATCATTAGTCAAGATCGGTCAAGTGATTCTAAAGATTGGCCTCTTTTCACACTTAGCCACTTCCGTTTCCACTTTTCATTTGTTCAGTTTATTTACATCTTAGTCATTGATGTGTCAATGATATTTTATTTCATTTTACGGATAGATAAAAAAAAAATTAATAGAAACAGTTGCTTTTGTGTATTAATTTTTTTCTCATTTCTAAAGTCGGTGATTTTTAGTAGACGCAGCAAAATTTATAATAGGAAAAAGACAAAAAATTGCGGATAAATCAGGTACCATCAAGTGGTTTAATTATCAATAAAAATATCAAAAATTTCAACGGAAAATTTCTGAAGTAGTTAATTGATAGTTGATTCGGTTCAATTTTTTACTGACAACGAAATACTAAATGTTTTATCCACTTTTCGTCATTCTTCAGACAGCCATCAGGAGAGTTCATGCTCCACTATGCTCCTGCCGTAATTGTTGTTTTATTATGTCATATATATATATATATATATATATATATATATATATATATATATGACG
>CM077102.1:30953028-30982562 GCA_039619505.1 Cimex hemipterus
ATATATATATATATATATATGACGATGAAAAAATCAGGTATAACATAAAAGATTAGAAACACAATGTGAGGCATGAAAGGAAGGCAAAGGTATTGCAGAAAGAAAGCAGGATTTGAGGAACATTGTAGGTTTCTATACCGGCTGCTGCCGTTTTAACTACCACCTAACAAAGGACAAACCAGAAAAAGAAACATGCCGACTCTCACAAGAAAAGCCAGAAACATCAATAAATATCCTTTGTGAATAACAAACGGTACATATTTTACAAGTAATATTCAACATATTTAAAAAAAAAGAAACATAATGTATTCAAAAAATCAAAGGATAGTTGAGCAATTTAGAGATTTGAGAAAAAGTGTGAGGATTCAATAAATCTATAAAACTTATGGATCTACTTATAGGACAGCTATAGCAGCTAGATTATCATTTCATTCCCTTTACACACGTTATAAAACTGTTTATGATCCATTATGATCGATTATTATTAAAATTCAATGTACCAAAGAACTGGAAACGATCATACGTGAGAGTCTGTCTGTTGCTCCAGATGGTAGAGTTTATGTAAACTTTGCATGACAAGAGGTACATCCTCTATTGCATAATTAGTGTAAATGGCAGATCACAAACGTTTTCTAGAAGCATTCCATATGATTTATATGGACTGATAGGCGGTAACACTAGACGGAAAATGTTTCCTAACGAGTCGAGAACATCGAGCGGTTTGAAGTCTAACGGCCGGTCGAAATGAAATACATTGTTGAAATACGGACAAAAAGGTTTTCGGGATATGCAAAAAGTATGGACGGGGCCGGGATTCAATCCAATTTCTACCAAGAGTCGTTACATCGAACCTTCATTTCCGTATAACTTTTTAAATAACATTAACAAATCCTAAATAGACGGTAGCACCAAATTTAAGGAACCATTTTTTGGTAATGATCATTTGATATGGTAATGATATTTTCTTTTTCCTTGGGCTTTTTAACTTAATAAAACATATCACACGGAGAGTTGCCGATTACCGTTGATTAAAATAAATTAATGATCAGAGATGTGGTTCGAACAAGTAATTCAGAGAACTCAGTAGAAATAAGATTGTTTTAATGGCCTTACAATAAATGCACTGTTTGCAATATATGAACGGATGCTTTGTTTAAAATAACCTAAATAATAATTAGTTAATAATAGTTGGAAAAGGAGAGAAGATTCAAAAGGTGGGTTGAGATGGGAAGTGCCCGAGTAGATCGAGGTCACGATTGCTGATGTTGTAGAGCAGCGGCGAATCAAACCGAAGGTCGTGGGTTCGAATCTCGCTCGTGACTCTGACGTTTTTACGAAATTAGTGAATTTAATTATTTGAAATGAAGAATATTTCACTAAAAGTTCTCCGTGGTCATTTCATTTGTCGTTGAGAATCCAATCCGATTACCCGCCTTTTGAAAAAATGCTAAAAGGAGGGAAAATTCAAAAGGTGTGGTAGAGAAGCGGCGTATATAGCCGAAGATCGTGGGTTCGAATCCCGCTCGTCCCATTGACTCTTTTACCTCAACTAAAAACGTTAATTAATTGTAATAAAATTTAACTTGTCTCCGTGAATTTCTCAACAACGCTTTTTAGAAAAATTGTCTAACAATTGTTGTATAACGCCGTACTGCTCTGTTTTAATCTTAAAAATTCCTCCCTTTTAATCGCCTTTTACTTCAGACTCTTTGAACCATAACCTCAAATTAGCACATTCCAAATCGTGGTAAAAGGATTGATCAAAGGAATCTAGAAATACATGTCTACACATTGCAATTACTAGGGGCCAAACGAGCCAAGGAATTCTTTATGAAAGGCCGGATTAGTACAGTAATATTTTTTAACAAATAACCAAATACACAAAGATCTTAGGGTCTAGGGTGGTGCTTCATAATGGTCTATCGAGCTTAAATATTTTATTTGTAACATAAATTACTACCTGTGAGGACCAGTTTCTTCTGATATCACCATACAGAAAGAAACGCGTCTCACCATTAAATATAACGGGATTCCAATTGGTGTTCACTTCTAGGTGCTCGCTGCACCATATTCTCCTGAGTTGCGGATGGGGTGCTGCGAATTTTTGGTTCAAGACGATATCTTTCCATGTTTAAAGATTTATGTTTAGGATATTTCAACTATGAGGTTATATGAACCCTCGAGGTGCCGAACTTTTTGAAAAGAAGCCCATTTGTAAGTATGCCGGTTTCCAATTTGAACCATGGACCTTTACCTTCCAGTGATAGCGCCATGACCACTTCTAAACCGTAACGGCAAACGACGTCCCACACCTTTAATTACTCTTAAATATTTACATTATCTAAATAGGATTTTCAGTGCTGAGGGTGGTCACTCCTCGATGTTCTGACCTTAGGCTCTATACAGGGTAATGGGTCGATCGTATTCTCCTTAAACTCAGGAGATCGGTGCTTCTCAACGAACGGGGACTTACGATTGCTTGGTCATTTCAACATTCAAGATATTACCTAGTCTAAAAATAATTTAGTTTTAAAATACAGTCGCATAAATAAATAAATACATACCTATGTACCTCATTCCGATTAGTCTACCGCTCGATATCCACCTACACAAATAGTGGTAAGCTAATCTGAATAATGGTCGATGAAGTACTTTCATAAATATTCCGCCATCAACTGTAAATAAACCGACTGCTGGAGGTACGTTATAATTCAGTAATAACACTTATCAGATTATACAGCTTAAAATTTCAACATTATTCCATTTTTCATACCAAATTTTCATAGTCATAGGAGGGTAGAGAGTTAAAATTTGTTGATTTGTGAATAAAACCGTTTTCATTCGTTTCACAGCTTCCGGGGGGGGGCATTGGTAGATCAGTAAAGATCCAATCGGGAAACAAAAATCCCTTTGACGTTAGGAAGAGTCGGCGAGTCGGCAAAAGGGAGGGAAACATTTTAAATTGCCAAACGTTTCAGTTTTACGCTCAGCAATAACTTTCCCTTCCTCCATCACAGGGCTTTAATCTGCTCCCGTCTCTCGGAAAATAAAATTGTTTTGGAGGAATAATTAAATGAAGTGTCGTGTCACCGGGGGCTTCGTTGCGTCGAAAAAATGTAATGCGTAACGTCGAAAAAAGACGGAACAAACGTTTACTAATCGAACCCGTTTAATTAATTTCTCGCCCTACGACTGCACTAAATGGATGTTTAAGAAACAAAAGATAAAAAGAAATTACTGCTATTTCGTTTTTATTATAGGAGGCTGAATTAACTTAGCTAAAACAAAACGCCAGTTAATTTCGTTATAAGAACACTCCAACTTACAAATAACTTCGTTAATAAATAAACGAATATAAGGCAAACCTTATTTAAAAAATGTTCCACCCTTTTATTTATTTGTATTAATTCTCGTGGCTGGTGCCTTGAAATGAGATTTTCTTACTTGAACGATCAAAAATGTTAATTAAACCAGATAAAAAAAAAGTTTTCTCTGTTTTATCTGTTTTTTTGTCTTACGTTGCCATATTATCGAAAGGGTAATTACAAATTTGTTTACGATTCGTGTTATAATGATATAAAATCAGCCCGACATCAAATCCCGAACCAAACCAGACGGCGAGAGAGGTTGCCCTGACATTTAACTAACCGATGTATAAATTTAACGCGCCGCTAAATTTATTTATGTATTTTAAAATTAAACTCATTATCTCTCAACATTAGTTACAGATAACCGAGATCTGTTGTAGTGAAAATAAACACTAAATAATGCGTTGTTTTCTTTCTTTCTTTATGATTTGTTCAAAAATAAGCATCAAGCGCTTACGCCTAAATATCGCTTTCAGTTATCTTTTTCCTTCATTTCATTTGTTATTACTCTTATTCTTAAACCTTCTTCATTGGTTGTTAGAGGGAGGTTTCTGCCAACTCGAATTGCCAGGAGACTGAATGTAAATCACTCTGCAATAGGAATGGTATTACGTTATTTCAGAAAAACCGGCTTCACATGGAAGACCAAAGAGAGAGGTCGACCTAGGTTTATAGACAGAAGACATAAGGCTCTACGAACCCACAGCATCACGGGATATAAGATCAGAAATTTGATAAGACAAAAGTTTCGATTTCATGAAAATAACCCGGCACCCGGCTCATGGACTTCTTCTTTCCACAGCCCAGAAAATCACCAGGCATTAATTCGTAGGAGAATTGGTCGTTTGAAGATTGCGGACGAATTCTCATTACAGGAGAGAGTTGAGCTCAAATCTTCAGAAAAGCCAAATTTTATATAATCACCCAGGAGAATGTATGCTCCCTGTCGTATGGTTCCTCATATGGCATTCAGTGGTGTGGCATTCATGTTCTGGGTTGCATAGGCTTAACTGGCTCTTATAAAGGATCTAACATCAAAGAGAGCCAGTTCAGCTGGAGGTTTTAGCGTTCAAAGGTCTTTTATAAAGATTTTAAATAAGATTGGTCTTTGAACAGAACCTTGGAGCACCCCAGATATTAAAGATTTTAAAGGTGATCTTCCGACATCAATCTGTACAAATAATTTCCTGTTAGTTATGGTATGGTGAAAAAGGATACTAGGAAACGGCGGGGTTTACACTCCCCGGACACTGCAGCCTTCTGGCTAATTGTACCTTCCTAGTTCCTTAGTTCAGTGCGATAGACTCAATCCTTCCCCTTAGATGTATCAGATCATTGACTGTCGCTGCTGCAATTTGATTCCCTAAGTTTTTCCGCACGTTAGGTTAATTTCCATGGGGCTGTTGCTTCGCATTCGAAGATATGAGTGGCTATTTCATCCTCCTCATTACATAATCTGCATATGAGATCATCGTTGTGTACATATCTTCACAGATGCCAGTCACCGGTTGGTAGTCCTACCAGTCCTCTGAGTGTGGACCTCTACAATTGCAGCTGTGCTTTTGCTAGTCTTGGTCACCGCTAGAGTTTATCCACGTTTGGATCCATTCTGCGGTTTCTATATTTGTTTTCGTTATCCAAAGAATAGGTTCGGGACGTATGTATGGTCTTGCAGATCCTCCTCTGGGCAGGATGTCTGCTTTCTCGTTACCCAAAATTCCTCTGAGCCATGACACCCACGATATCATCAGGTTTTGGAGATTTTTGTATGCATTCATTGTCTAATTTTGATGTGATTCATTTATATCCTAATGCTATCTCATCTTATGGGGATTTTTTATCAGTGTAACCATTTTAAGATTTTCCAAGGCACAAGCATTGATGGCATGTATTTCTGCTTAAAAACCGAAGTGTATTTCCCTAATGAGTTTGATTGCTCACGTTTTGGGCGTTCAGGGCCCATCACCATCAACAAACTTTCTTTCGCCAACTTGTCGGCCGCTTTGTTACCCCTATCCTTGTGTGTCCAAATGTAATACATATTTTCTTCAATATTCAATATACATATCCATACAATATATAATATTCTCTGAACAACATATTTGCAACACATCGTTATTTACTCCAAAACATTGGAACAGGCAACATATGAGACGTGTTGTTGCGATGTAGATCACACGTATCATAATTAGGCTTTGAGCCAGGTCATAATATTATGGGCTTTGTTTCATACCACAACCGTGGAAGCAAAAACTGATTAAGGTTGGGTTAATGAAGGTAAAAAGTCTGCTGGCGAATCTTCATTTTCGTTACGCCATTTACCCTAACAATAACCTTAACAGAGGGATAGAGAATGGCAAAAAACTCCCTTTCGTAAAAAGCACGATTAGCCCGACCATCGAATTTCACAAACACCGTCACACAATATAATAATTTTAGCTAATTTACATTTTTCCAGTTCGAGAAGTCTTTTGGAAACCCGAGTGACAAAGCGTTTACCCACGGATTTATCATTTCTATTTTTTTGAGCTGTCTATTGCACTCTTTGATTTAGAGATCGGTTGAATTATTTTGCAATTCAAATTATTTTCATATACATATTCAGCGGTTTTGATTATGGGGAAAAAGCTTAATTCTGATTGCAGTTTATAAATTTCGTTTGTTCGTTTCAGTAGCTGCTACCAAGGACACCCACATCTGTGAAAATAAACTATGTGAAGTACCTAGGGGCAGAAAATATAGCTATAGTGTTTATAATAATTCTAAATGGGGAATTTCTGCCCAATCCCTAAACACAAATTAACGCCTTACTAAATGTTAAAATTTCTTGCTATCTCAGTCGTTATGTACAAATATTTGATAGGTACAGTGACCCTACTTTGTTTTACGTTAAACGACAATTACTGGCTGAAGACTACCCCATCGTCAGATCAGAATCTTTCATACAGAATTAATCAAAATTGAATGCAGTTTAATATAATAATATGTAAATGATTCCAGAAGTGCAATGTTTTTTATTCATATATGTTAATCTTTAAATATCATACAACCGCTATTAACATACAATAAAAATAGAGAGGCGCTCATCTCTGTAAGGTAAATGTCCCGGGTTCGAATGCAGGGCCGCTGTCATAACTTACAAATGGGATTTTTTCAAAACACCGGCACCCTGAGGGTTTATATGACCTTTGCTGTTGCGAACCCTCCTAAAAAACATTTAAAAAAAAAATATATATATAACCTTTTTTTTAAATACTCGGAAGTAATTTATTCAATTAATTAATGAAAAATTAATTCAAATTTATTAGTATAAACTACAATGTTTTTGTTAAAATGTTTAATGAATTTCTGCTTATATTTACTCAATAATTATAAATATTTCTTATACAATCTAGTCACAAGAATTATGCAATTTATTTTTTCAATTTATTTATATGAAGATCCTTCCCCACTCCATCAAAATCCAATATATAAACAAAAAACACCAAAATCTCACTGGCACTCTCAATCCGAAACGCAAGAATGGCACAAGTACACAGAATATATTGTTTAAATACAAAATATATTTTGTATTGTATAAATTCACATTTTCACATCCTAAATGTATTTGTTAAACCTGAACAATATTTGTAAATCCCAGGCCCTGAAGATGATCTCAATAAAAGATTGAAACGTTGGCACGACAAAAAAAAAATGTTTTTTTGAAACCTACATCACACTAGACCGCATTTCACGATATCTGGATAAAATGTTTAATGTTTTTCTGCTTATATATAACCAATAACTATAAATTTTTCTCATACTACTCAAATCATTATTATTATCTTATTTTTACGAGGGTACGCCATAGCATACGCTTGACACAACTCCTTCGCGCTGCAGGTGTTTTTGAAAAAAAGACCATTTGTAAGTATATCGGGTTCGAATGCAGAGCCGCTGGATTCGAACCAGGGTCCTCTGCCTTACGGGGATGAGCGCCGTGTCAACCCCTTAACCGTTGCGGCCACCGACGCCCAATTGTCCATTTATTTCTACCAACATAAGTCATTTACCGTTTTTCTGCTTGTATATTACTTAATCAATAATTATAAATTTTCCTTATTCAATTTAAACACAAACCTAGTTTCATTCTCGTTCCAATCTATTTTGATCCAAATAAGGTGTTTAAAACTTTGCTACTTACACTTAATCAATATTTGTAAATTATCCTTATACAAGCTAAACACGAGGATTTGTTTTCAATTTATTTCAATAAAATGACTAATGCTGTTACTTTTACATTTAAGCAATTACTTACATTTAAGCAATAACTATCAATTTTCCTTATCCAGTCTAAACAGAAGGGTGATTTTTTTTCTCTTCTCCATTTATTCCCATCAAAGTAAGAGGCGCTTTTTTACTTATACTTAATCAACAATTATGATACACCTGACCGCATCTCACCATCTTCAAATAACACTTATAAATTTTCGTTATTTCATTTATTTATAAAATATATTATTCATGATTATTTGAAAAATTTTGCGTCAAAGTTTGTTATTTTGTTTTGGCCTGTAAGATGATTTTAAAAAAGCAGTATCCACTGGTAATACCAATACGATGCGGTCTTGTAATGTTTAGATTTATGCCATTGATGGATAAATAGAAAATAATTGGCCCCGAAAGCAGAGCCTGGAGGTAGTTGCGGTTTTTCTAAGTCGGTATACATTTTTGAAGTATGTTGTACAGCTTTTTTAGTAACAAGTTTATTGACATGTATGTTGTGATGATCCAATTGTACGATTTTTACTAGTTGAAGTGATAGACGATGAGTAACTTATTGAATAGGAGGTTATGCACTTTGCGAAGTTAGGAGGATAGGGTCTTTTAGTAAGTTTGCAACCATTGTAAATACATGTAAGCATTGTAAGCATAAATACGTTTAAATTCGCTTTAATCCTAGATTTAGGAATAGGACTTACCTTCAAGTTTTGTTTGTTTATAATTGAAACGCTTAATAATCAGTTATTTCAGAGGATCAATGCTTAGAAGGCTGTACGATGGAATTTCAATTATCATCTGTTGAACAATTCATCCATTTTGTCAAAAAGATCCAGTAAGATTGTAATAAGTTTACCTTATTAATTTAATCTGTATTTTGTAATTAAAATTGACAATTTTATAACTTGAACCCTTCAACACCAGGATATTTTTAATATGTTTTTATTTTTTCGATATCAGTTTGTCCAGGAATTTCCGGGAAAAATAGTTTTAAATTTATCCGTGAGGCGATGTGAAAGTTCAATAATAAAATATAGAAAAATGTATGTAAAAATTAAACTCGTACTGTGATTCAAAGGAAAATTGATACTCTAATAATAATTTACAGTTCTAACGAGCTGTTTGTTAAAATAAAACATTAACGAGCATAAAGATACATCCTTGTTATTGTATGTAGAATTGCCTTTTTTTACTAAACTTTGAATGACGACTAAACACTAATAAAATATGTAATTGGATGATTAATGAGTTCATACCAATCGTACTGCAAAAATTAAACAAAACCATTTTATTTTTTAAATTGATTTATTTTTTATTTAGTTTTTTTTTTTTTGCGAGAATCTTCAACTGCTATGAAAAATAACTGTGTCTAGTAATTAAAGCAATACAGCTCTAGTCTTTTATTTATTAAGTAGACACAGCAAACAATCGCAATAACAAGTATAATTGACATTTTTGTAGGGTTATCATGGAGTAATTGGAATCATAATAACTTCCATTACCAAACCGACCCACCACCCGGGGTCGCAGTTAATTCTCAAAGCTAATTTAATTAAAACTCCGAAATAAGCTCTGACAATTGACATCTCTCCTCGGATGCTAATTCGGATCAAAAAACGCAAAGCTCAGATATTCGGATTTGTTCTGGTTATGATGGGCTGACTCGTGCCTTTCATCACTATTCTGATGAATGGCTATATTATTTAATGATATAGTTCTCGCTTCCGTCAATCACTTTTGGGCATGTTTTTTTTTTTCTTATTTGTTTGACATTAAGGTGCGAGAAGTTGTAATAAGACTTTTATATTTGGAGAGCGTGGTGAGACCCTACGCCGATAGCATCAGTAAACTATTAATTAATTATAATTAATCTCACCGCCTGATACCAGTACCAACTGTCTGACGTCGGAAAGGATTAGGGGAAAGAAATTTCTAGGAGAGTTATTATACTTGAAGATTAGAGTAGGATGGGAGTGTAGAATTTTCTAAAGTGATTGATCACATAAAAGAGGGCTTAACATGTAACTATTTATTTTTATTATTTTTATTATTATTATTATTTTTTTTTAACCAATGACAATGCTAGAATTGAAACCAGCTCCCCTAGCCGTAATTCAGATTTTATAGTATTAAGCCTTTTAATTGTTAGGCCGACCGCAGCTGTAAGGGTAGTTCGTACAGCTCCATCTGATCATCCTGGGCTTCGTATGAACGCACTATGCTTTCCTCGGCTTTAAACTCGTAAAAGGTACAGGTTAAGTTAAACATGTATTTTTTCCACGATAATACCGGATGTGAGATTAACAATAATGAAATTATTGGAATAAGAAATAAATAAAATGTTATTTTGAATACTACATAGATCACAGCGTGATTTTACATAATATTAAATCGAAATGCTATCCAGTGATAGCACTCTTAATCACAGATTAATTATAATAATTCAGGCAGGTCACGAGATCATTGTGTTTTCATATGTCGAGAAAGGAGAGAAATTGATGATCTTTGGAAAACCTCGAGGAAATTTGTTTTTCGTGAAGTTCAATGATGGATGACAGGCTAGCGTCGAATAGTTGGTGGATCTTGTAACATCTTTTACGAGTGGGACGCTTAGGACGTAGTGGGTGGTACGATCGGAAAAATAGAACGGTGTTGAAAATAGATTAAAGGATTCCGGATAATAGGATCTGGATTCCACGGAGATTGGAAGGTTGGGTTGAGCCCATCAATGACGTAACCAATATAGTTTATAGTATTGACTTCTGTATGAGGTCTTTTGTTGTCAAGTGAGAGTTTTTGTCTGTTATGTAATATGTTTGAGTCGTGGTCGTCGGCGCATTTGCTTGTCTAGTTACAATCCGAGATAGCAGATGACGTTTTTGGAAAAAAGTCAGGATAAGGTATAGATTGGAGGTTGAACGGTGAGGCGGATGGTAGAATTTTGTAGTGTTGATTTACATACGGCATTTTTTGAAGTATTTTTCTAAGATATGTTTCATGTGTCTTAAAAGTTTGGTGAGCTATAATGAGATCGTAGGTAAAGGATAGACCATGTCAGCAGTGTATGTTAATAGTGTTAAGTTAATGTAATATCAGCAATATATTTTTTGTGTGTTGTAATTAGTGACCGTTAATCGATAATTATTTTGAAATCGTGAGATGCGGTCCGGTATGACGTACGTTTCAGAAAAACATTTTATTTGTCGTGCCAACGTATCGACCATTATTGAGATCATCTTCAGGGTTCAAAGTGTTTGCCTTATGTGTAATTGTGCCATTCTGGCTTGTCGTGTCGAGGGGGCCAGTGCGATAATGTCCACTACACTTTGAGCCCTGAAGATGATCTCAATAAAGATCGAAACGTCGGCATGATAAATAAAATGTTTTTCTGAAACCTATATCACAATAGACAGCATCTCACGATTTCTAAATAAACACTTAACATAATTTTTCATCTCACCATGAATTTCCCAGATTATGTAGTATATGTAGAAATTGGAAAACACATTATTTTTGAAATAATATCCAACTGCAGGTAAACATTATTAACACAACATTAACTCAATCGGCCTCAATGTCCAAACGTCACTTGCACGAATAATCTGTAATCTAATAAAATATATTTTCGTTTTCAACATGGGACGCAAGAATGGAACAATTACACAGAAGACAAGTCAAAGTGTTTTGAGCCCTGAAGATGATCTCAATAAAGATCGAAACGTCGGCACGATAAAGAAAATGTTTTTCTAAAACCTTCATCACACCAGACCGCATCTCAAGTTTTCTAAATAAATACATTTTTGTTATTGTTTTCAAAAGCGAAGAGAGAACAAGGAGTACAAAATAGTGCAGATTTAATCCACAAAATGCATAGGAAAACCAAAATAACTCTGTCACACGCACCCTCGTTCACTTCCAGACACTTACCAAAAATCACTCAGACATCTGACTATGGCAAAATCCGGAAAAGAAGAACACAGCAAAAATAGAAAGAACAAAATGATCGGTAACGACTGAATTACTTAGGTTTAAGTTAAGACGTCATTAGAATCCCAGCTAAGAAGATCGAACATGAAGAGAATTACATTGCTGCTTTAAAATCAAATGAAGTCCTCAAAGTGATCAGAACGAAGCCATTATTATTAAACTAATTATTTTCCAAGGAGAAATTCCGAGGAAGCTGGGATTCAATAAATAGTTTCTGTGGCTTCGTCCTATTCTGAGTTATATGGCGCAGAATGCGAAACGCAGAAGTGGTTGTTCCGTAAGGTTTAGCGCTGAATTTATTTTCGTACTTCATCAGATTTACAGACAAACGATTTTTTGTTGTTGGACGTTTGTTTGCGTGTGTGAACGATATGAACCTTTTGACATTATTTCATACCTGGCGAAGCAATGATTGATGATCACATAATTCCACAATTTTACTTATTACAGCTCGCAATGCATCATGGTTACATGAACCGTACTCGATTATTTTGAGAGCATCGTTTGCAGATAAAAGTTAAACTGTTTTTTGGTTTAATGACCTTTTCACATGATTATATTTAATTGCAAACCTTTTATAAATTCAATAGATTCAACTTGTTAATCTGTTTAAAATGAATCTAAATACCTCCCTTTACGGTATTTCAGAATAATTCAGCTAATGAGGTAATTTTGTTTTCGAACCTTGTAACAATAGCACGGAACGTTGGAAAAAACAATCGAATAGAAATTCTGTGAGGGGGGGGGATCTTCAATCATTTCGTATTCATTCAGTATTCCGACAAAGCCATTCACAAGTTATCCACGGAATATCAATAAGACCTTTAGTATCTAGGTTTCTCTCCTTTCTACCTACCATGAAAAAAATCAAATTTAAAAAAATAAATATTTTTAAAACCAGCTTGACAGACTGGACATCACAACCTCTCGCGTGCAACCCTAATCTCCCTAAACCCATTATCTTACTTTTAGGCGTATTAATTTTCTTAATACACGCTCTTGGAAAGTCGGATTTTAATTTCGACAACCCTTTTACATAGTTTAAATAATATAATAAGGTGAAAATTTTTAACGAATGATGAAGTTGGAGAAATGCAACTCATTTTCAACCTGGGAACCTGAGAGTACAAACGGCCGTTTATAATTAAAACTTTTTTGGATTCAATTTTACACAAGTTACACCAACTTAATTGAGGTTCCATATTCTGCCATCCGCTACATTTCACTACACATTCTCGCTAATAAATACATTCACTCTCGACACAAGCTAGGTACACAAAACGATCAGTTCTACGTACAATAAAACAGCTGGGGGGGGGCGTCCGTGGCCGCAATGGTTTAGACTACGGTTACTTTGGATGCGAATTCTGGGGAAATTTTGTTCTGACGAATACGTCCAAACAAGGTGGTTACAGTGTATTTGTTTTCTGATAGTCAGTACGTTTCTACCTCCCAAAAAAATGGACGAACTTAATGAGTTTTATTTTCTTGAAAGTCCATTGATTTTGGTATTGATAATAGCTGGAGGAAAAACAGTATTAACCACTAATTTTCCGCAAGAGACGAGAACGGAGAGTTTCAAACTCATCGCTAGTCCCTTAAAAACGCATATTAATCCATGTACATTTAGCGGTCATAATTTATCATATTAATTTAAATTTGGAAAATGGCAAAAAGAGGAAAAATTCGAACGGTTATAGGCTAAGATGAGTTGGTATCTGAAGGGATCGAAGTCACCATAACCTCAAGTAGTTAGAGGAACAGCCTATTGAGCCTAAGGTTGTGGGTTCGAATCCAGCTCGTTGCATTAATTTTCGTCTCAACCAAAACCTGAGATAAAAAGAATTATTCATTAGACTAATTAATATGATTAATTATGATCACTAACCAATTTTGACTTTTTGGTAGTGTTTTTTTCTTGAGAAACTTTCTCCCCATTTCTCTTGTTATATTTTTTGTTGTTCTTAGTCTCGCAAACACCGATTCTCGAAAACAAAAATAATCAGTTTATCTATGTTCACAGTGAAATACTGTCGTAAATTGATCGTCAGAAGGGACGAAAAAATTTAACTGGTTTGACCGCTGGAATGGTTCTGACGACATCCTGCGTGTTCTGGCATGCAATTCGCTGCCAAAGTAAACACTCTCATTGGAAAGCGTGTATTTGATTGTTTGTACGAAATCATCAGAAGTCGCATACATAGTAATCGTACTCAGGCGATGACACGGCGCTCATCCCTGTAAGTTAAGGGCCTGTAGCCGGCTCTGCATTCGAACGCGACATACTTACAAATGGGTTTTTTAAAACACCGGCATCCCGAGGGTTGATATGACCTCTCCTGTTGCGAACTCTCGTAAAAAAAAATTAAAAAAAAAAAACAACCAACAAATTGAAACAGCGGACCGAAATACCCGTTGCCGTGCACAATCGTTCTAAGTTGGGTGGGAGTCCTACACGCTCGCTTTATAGAGCCAAGGAGTACTTGCATCCTTTTTATACATTACCGGCATATATTCGCCGATTTTGGCCGCCTTGTTTTTAATCGTGTTATTTATATTTATTATTATTTATTTAACTAGTTTATTGCTTATGGCATATACAGTATTGCATTAAATTGTATAACCACCTTCAAACGTGGAGCGCGTGGCGGTGGAATTCGCCGGATGCGCAGCGGCTCCGGTCAGACGAGGAACGCGTGGCGAATAGTGAAGGTGGCTTTATCATCGTCCTCTTGTTCTTGCCTTTTTTTTTTTTTTTTGCGATCTCTTTTACCGAGAAGGAGGACATCATCTGGATTTGACGGTCTATTTTGCGGAAGGACATCGGAGGGACATCGCTTCGAAGCGGACAAGGAGTTGCACCATTATAGCCCGGAATCCGTTCAGCGCGCTCCAGGACTAACCTCTGTGCACAGAGTATTTCATTTTATTTTATTTGTTTCTACATATGTCAATACATTTGCAGTTATTGCCGGCATAACATTCATTTCTTTTCTTGATCTTTACCAAACAGGCCTTGTTCAAGATTGTTAGCCGATATTGTTTTATTATAACTTTAACAAAAAAAAAAAAAAGGATTTTATTTTATTTTTTTCATTCTGATTTTTCCAAAAAAGGAATTTTAAAAAAAGATTATTGTTATTTTATTTTTTTTCTATTTCTGTACTACCAAAAAGGATTTTATTTTTTTCATCTTGATTTTTCCACAAAAGGAATTTAAAAAAAAAGGTGATTATTTTTTTATTTTTTTTTTCTATTTCTGTACTACCTTTTTTTAACTGAAACAACTGTCCTGAGACCACGTCGCTCGTTCCTTTATTATAAATTGTTTACTATCCCTTCTTAAATACATTATAATTGTTAAACAGAAATATACAACGCATGGATTGAATCCGTGTGCAGAATTGATGTTTTTTTTTATAGAATTCCTTAAAAATTAATTCAAGTTTATATCTTTTTCGGAAAATTCTCACAAACTGATTAATACATTTCATATATACATTCTGTATATAAATTATGTACATAAAGTATACAACTTTTATCAATATTATCAAACTTTAACCGATAATTAAATAAGAAATTTGTGTTTTCGTCTAATGTAAACAGTGCCTCATATAATTGGCAAAGATCGTATAAAAGGCCGGTTCTCCCCATTGAAATAATCGCAAAATTGACCTTTCGTTAAACGTGCCGTGTTAAGCCATTGTGGTCTATAAGAATTGAGATCTGGGTAGATTCCAATGATGAGGTATCTCTATTTAGGATAATTTACAAAGAGCGAATGTTTGTGACCTGTTATCTGTGCAATTTACGCCTACTTATTCTCCTCTGATTGTTAGTATTAATGGTATATGGGATTTGTATCGTTTATATAACGAAGTTCCTCTAGCCCTACTGTTAATAATTGGTACGTGTTATAAAATTGTAAAGTACCTAACGCAACACTTTTTTCAGATGTACATCCCCCAGATAGATATATTTGTAAACCAAGCGATGACATTTCAATGAACAAAAATATGTTTTATTGGATTACAGATTATTCGTGTAAGTGACGTTTGGACATTGAGGCCGATTGAGTTAATGTTGTGTTAATAATGTTTACCTGCAGTTGGATATTATTTCAAAAATAATGTGTTTTCCAATTTCTACATATACTACATAATCTGGGAAATTCATGGTGAGATGAAAAATTATGTTAAGTGTTTATTTAGAAATCGTGAGATGCTGTCTGTTGTGGTATAGGTTTCAGAAAAACATTTTATTTATCGTGCCGACGTTTCGATCTTTATTGAGATCATCTTCAGGGCTCAAAGTGTAGTGGACATTATCGCACTGGCCCCTTCGACACGACAAGCCAGAATGGCACAATTACACGGAAGGCAAACACTTTGAACCCTGAAGATGATCTCAATAATGGTCGATACGTTGGCAAGACAAATAAAATGTTTTTCTGAAACGTACGTCATACCGGACCGCATCTCACGATTTCAAAATAATTATCGATTAACGGTCACTAATTACAACACACAAAAAATATATTGCTGATATTACATTAACTTAACACTATTAACATACACTGCTGACATGGTCTATCCTTTACCTACGATCTCATTATAGCTCACCAAACTTTTAAGACACATTAAACATATCTTAGACAAATACTTCAAAAAATGCCGTATGTAAATCAACACTACAAAATTCTACCATCCGCGTAAATCCCAGGCCCTGAAGATGATCTCAATAAAGATCGAAACGTCGGACGATAAAGAAAATGTTTTTCTAAAACTTACATCACACCAGACCGCATCTCACGATTTCTAAATAAATATCGATTAATGGTCACTAATTACCACCCAAATTATTTGAAGAAAATGTTTTACATTTTTTTTTTTAATTTTTGCATAGTCCTGTATCCCACCTTTATGTGGAATAGCTCATAACGGTTCTTACAGCTGCATCAAAGGCCCTATATTATGTTGACAAAGTATGATTTCATTTCCTATTAGCTGCTTTCATATAGTCCCAAAGAAAATTAATTTAATTTTCGTTGGTATTTTTTCTGATTGGATGTTTTTATGTTTTACGGTCAATTGTAAAAAAAAAAACAGTATTCATATAGTCTCGTTATTATTTTCGGTAGTTCTCTTGGTTTGTCAGCAATTGCCATTTGGTCGTATGCATGCAGTA
Organism: Cimex hemipterus; assembly: GCA_039619505.1. Classification (NCBI taxonomy): domain Eukaryota; kingdom Metazoa; phylum Arthropoda; class Insecta; order Hemiptera; family Cimicidae; genus Cimex; species Cimex hemipterus. The sequence continues at coordinate 30,969,831 of CM077102.1, forward strand.
AGCATCGAATGTGTCTCATACTCAAATGCCACTCTAAAAAAATGGTACAAGTCATCCAAAAGAGAGGGAGAATGAAAAGGAGCAATTATAAAAGACAGCCAAGTTTGAGCCCTCCTCCCTCATCCCTTCCTTAATCCATACAGTCGCTTTTGAACTTTCATAATAATAGTTAGGGGCGTCGGTGGCTACAACGGTTTAGGCGTCGACACGGTGTTCATTACGGTAAAGTAAAAGACCCGGGTTCGAATGCAGCGGCCCATACTTACAAAAAAAATTTTTTTGAAAACCACCGGCATCCTGAGGACCTCTGCTGTTGCAAGAGTTTACTTCATATATTGCTTTCTTTACTGGCAAATCAACCTATCTCTTTAAACCTACAAAGAAACAATATATTTCCTTACGCTTTTGTTGGGTTTTGTTTTAAGCCCTGCTTTTATTCTATTTTTATCGTCAAATGGCGGTAGTTAAGTTTTGCCGTTGCCTCCTCCTCCGCCTTTTACCCTCCAGGGTTCCTGGCCAACTACCGTTTTCCTTCAGTTCGTGAAATCTTTACAACAAAAGGCAACCAAACGATCAACGAATCACCTACCACGAACTGCACTAACTGCGCTGAGAGTGACGGTGCTAGGTAGACATACTAGCTATCATAATATTAAATCATCCCAAGCGCGTGGTATATCGCGTACAATTCTGGCGTGCAAGGTTGCAGCGCCATGGGATCGACTACCATGTGGTACCCAAAACGGTCGTACAATTAGACCCGTCTGTGCAGAAGAGCCGAAAGCCAGCGCACATCGAAATAAGTTCTAAGATATTAGCTTGATCAAGTTGGCGGTGTAGTAGACTTGGCTAACATTGCGAGATCAAATCAGCCCAGCTCGAGCAGCGTTCCAAATGCGGTACATATTCCCCCAGAGGTCGCGTCCGGGTCTGGAGACGTTCGTATTTTTACAATTAAGAACCTATCCAATCTATTGAAAAAATAATTTGAAAAGATTGGCCTAATTAAATTTGAAGCCAGGGGTATGTTTATCTTGTAAATAATTGAGTTACGCGACCAATTTTCTCAGCACTGCTATTTCCAAAAAAGACGTTACCCGACAATCAAATCCCGCTAGTAAAATAACTTTTCTAACTTACAATGAAGTAGATAATAACTATGCAAAACTAGTTGATTTTTTAGTTTAAGTTTTAAAAAGTATAAAATATATTATTATTAAAGAAAACATCCAAGATACAATTTTTTACAACACTTCACAACCCTTCCGAAAAATAGGCTTATTACTTTTAACCTCCGGTTAAGATAAATATTATTTGCTTGAAAACACCATTTCTGATTCCAGGTCCATAACTTGGCTATACGCCATCCCCATCACGGCAGTGGACTGGAACCGTTTCTGAGATTCCACAGCATAAAAGTAAGCGAACCGGAAAGATTAAATTTGATTAAACTGCTCTAAACCTTTCATTTATTTTTTGTCAAATGTTTTCATATTTGCACGACTACTGCGGATCATTTTCGGATATTGATGAAAAAGGAAATTTCCGTTTTATGGATAGACTTTCGGTCTATTTTACGGTCATAATCAGGGCTAAACAATCTTTTTTTGTCTGAAAAATTGACATGATTAGGTTTTACGCAAACGATTTCTCTAAAGGTGGACTCAGTGTCAAAATTGCCAAGGATGGCAGTCAGTCATATTTAAAAATGAATTTCCATGATGATGACCTTAAAAAAATCGAAAGATAGCAGCAACAACTAAATTTGCTTTTTCACCAGGACGATATTGTGATCCAGAGTCGGTGGGGAGTGATCGATACATCTAACACATAAAACTGAATTTAGTTTATTAAATATTTTTTAATCATTTTTTTTCATGAAACAAAACGGGGATAAGGCCAAATAAAAATTTCTTGCTGAGCTTAGGATGAAAAACGCTTCTTGTTAACTAGGTCAAATATAGCTGAACTCACAGCTGGCTAAACAAAAACATACGTAACAAACGAGTGAGCATTTGTTGAGACATCAACCCAGAGTTTAACAACAAAAAAGAAGTGTACCTTTAACAAATGAGGATAAATAGTTGCCAGTTTAAAAGAGGGACGATTGATTGAAAACCTTTTTAAAATAGCTCATATAGCTTAAAAATAAACTACATTGAGCTTAAAATAGCTCAATGTAGTTTAAATTTGTAATAGCTGTTTCTACTTATTTTTTAGTAAAAATTTGCCTAATGTGGTTACATTTCAACGTAACCTTTGTGGACAGAATGCGATACCCAACAAGACTTTAGTCATCAAAAACTTAATTAGCATAACAATAATGCACCCATAAAGTTTCTAACATGCCTACCGGTCCTTCTTTTCCAGACAAAATCCGAGGCATATGTGACTGCGGAGAAGACAATGGGATGTTCTCGAGCTTTACGATATTCTGCGCGTTTTGTAGGTGTTTGTCTAAGCTGTTAAAACGACAATGCCCGAAGCAATCCAACTGAAACGGAGGCCGTTGTTTTAAATCATCCGGATTTATCTCTGTCCGGGTACTTTCAAGAAGTGTAATGATCTACAGAGGAGAAAAATGCTTCAGCATTTACTTTTGTTGGAAAGGCCTGGAACTTGAAACCTGATAAACTGAAAGAACAAAATAATGTTGAATGATACAGAAAATATAATAAATTTTAAAAGGTAAAACTTTAGGAAAAAGAAGCTGTACTGCACAATAAAGTTTCGAGCCAAAAAGGAAAGATAGGTCGATTTTAAAAAATACAAATCATTTTGTTTTGTTTTTTTAAAAGAAACGTTGTCAGTAGAAAAAAGTAAAATTTCTATCCATGAATTATTTGTTGTGTACAGGTTCATGGATATAATGGAACATTTGGTTCTCGTATGTATTCGTTAGCTCTTAAAAGAGCATGAGGATCTTTAACCTTTGCCCCTACCGGACGATGCAGGATTAGAATTAAATAAAATACGGAGATAAAATCTCCCATTTGTTTTTACAACGGGATTGTGCAAATATATCTTTGAATAATCAATATGTTCTTTATTGGTTCTTCGGCAAAGCTTCCTAAAGATCCGGTGGTTTTTTTTAAGTGGTACGTGGTAGGTTTTAAGTGGTAAGGGATATTTTGTGTCTTAAACAAGTTTGAATGATGGGGTTAAGTGATAAGATTCGGCTAGAATCAACAGCATTGATGGTTGGAAATATAGCACGGGCCGTAGAAGATGGTTCCGACGATTCGTGGGCTTGGAAAGTTTCGATGAACCGTTCTAGCCCATATAACTGTCTTTTAGTTTGTCTAGTAGTCTTTTAAATCTCTTTGTATTCTTTTTTCCGTTTTAGTATGAAGATTCCATGTGAGTCCTTTGTCTGTATAAAGTCCTAGGTAGCGGATTTCTTTTTTGGTTGGAAGGGGGATGAAGTTATAATAGATTGAAGAAGTAGTGAGGTGACGGATGGTAAAAGTTATGCTTTGGGACTTTGTGGTGTTTTATTTTTAGAAATTATGAGCCATTGTGATATGTCTGGATGGTTCATTGGGCTATGTTCCTATGTCAAAATTAGAGGATGAATTGCAGTGTCGCACAAACTGTTAATTATTAATATTACACTAGGGTTATCTTTCCATATGCTACTAGCTTTTTCCATGCCCAACTTGTTTTTTCTCGTTTTTTCTTGTTTCCCTATCGTTTATCATATTCTATAGTAAGTTTTCAACATTGAATTAAGTTATTTAAAATTTATGCTAGTGATTATAAACGTCAAACAATGAGTTTGAAAGGTATAAGTTAAAGTTTTAAGGAAAGCCTGAGAAACTTGTTTTCTTTTTCGAGTACTTTATCAGTTGATCAGTTTAATTTTCAACAATTAATGTAATTAATAGGGGAAAAGAGGATAAGGTAAAAAAAATGCATGTCATGATAATACAATTAGCGCAAAGTCCATTAAGCCCGGAAAGCCTGCACGGCTAACAATAGCGATTTAATGATAGGCAAACCGGCTGTATATTTGTACTTTAAAGGTTTCCATACTTTATGCCCGGCCCATTATAAAAGAAATATTGCAAAAGTATGATTAATTGTCCCCTTAATCCTCGTAATTGGTGTAATTACCAAGTCTGTTTTCGTCCGAGAAACATGGACAAAGGAGGAAAATGGGCAAATATCAACTTGTATAACTCATAACTTCGATATTTTGACATCAAAAGGAAAATTTCTATAATACCACTAATACAAAAGGCGAAACCAAGCAAGAAACTAAGTGCCTTCTTATCATCAATTGTACTCCTTCAAATAATTACTAATATTCATCAAAACAACCCTCGAATCGGTTCGAATCAGCCACCCTCCTTGAGTCGAATATCTCTCAGCACTAATTTGAATTCCTCTTCCTTCCACATTATATACATGTATAACATGAGTATCTATATTATGTCTGCCACGAGTTCACAGTAATATTAATTAAATATATGAAATATTGATAAGAAATAGATAATTATTAGCGAATTAAAAAATATCATACATTGTTCATGCAAAGACTTTTTTTTGGGGGGACGGCTAAAATATACGCCAGGGGTGCTCAAACTTGAACTACTGGCCATCTACCTCAATATTTTTAGACTACTTATGATCGACATTCTGGTCCGTCTGTCCTCGCTGTTTTACTTTATATCCCACATTTCCAGAATTTTGCCAAAGTTGGTTGATTTATAGTTATTTCATCAATGATGTTTATTGTATAGTTGCATTGTTTTCATTTGATAAAAAAAATTTACCCTTATAGGCACTTTTATACGAGTTACAAGTGATCAATGAGGATTATTAGGTCATTTTAATCATCCTTGTATATATTAATTTAGTCATCGACTAACCGAATTTTTTTCAGGGATAATGGACGGATTTTTATCTCTCCCATTGTGTTAGCAATTATCCCAATCATGCGTACATCTGATGGTTTACTCCATTGTTAATTCAACCGGGTTAAAACACGCTAAGCCTGTTCTTTATCGAAGTAAAACCTTTACATTGTTAATGGTAAATTTTCTCAACGTAGTAAAACTTAGACGGTAGATCAACAAAAGGCAAAATTGCCTTCTCCATCACATTACGTGCTTTGCCTTTTCCAAACCACTCCAGGTGTAACAGCATTAGTGGGTCACGTATCGCCAGGGAAATAAGTCGCTTACTTTGAATTTAATGGTTAGGGATGATTTTTTTAACAATCGTCAATTTGTGTAAAAAGTATTCGCGAAATTGTTTCATTAAACAAGCGAATAGTAGATTTATTTTTTGAATTTCCTTGAAGAACAGAGAATTTCGAAGATCGTTATTTACATGCGAGAATTGACTTTATTAAGTGATATAATTGACTTTATTATTTGTTCATTTCTGTCCAGGAATGTCTAGAATTATAGTAAATTGTGATATTTCTTGTTGATTGTAAACCCGAAATGATATCAGTGTTTGGTGGTTGCAATATACATATGGTAGGCAGTTCACGTACCATTAGATGTCCCTCGGGGCTTTACAATGTCCGATCCTTAATCTGGCTAAAACATCCTCCTCTCTTCTTTGCTTTCACATCGATGGTCCATTCTAAAAGCTCATACTCCAGGCCTCCACTTCTAGACCTTTCACAAATCCCCAGCAGGATTTCATCTAGGATCATATCTTCTGTTTTAATCATTAATCCATTGATTACTTTAGCTACTAGAATTTCGCCGAGAATCCAAGCTCTCTACGTCTTTATTCAGCGGATTCTCGGATCCTTTCGGATTCGAATATAATATAAGTGGCAGTTCCATCCTCATTGCATAACCTACAAATGGTGTCATATTAAATATATTGTGTAGGAGTTTTCTCTGTTGTAATAAGTATCATCTGTTTCTAACAATGTGCTTGGGAACCGAGAGAAAAATGATATTTATTCCTTGAAAGCATCCAGTAAACAATGACGTAAGAGCTTTTGTACGTCAGAGTACACGAGATACCTAGAAATGGATGAAAATATCTTAATTACAAACAGCTCGTTATTTCAATTAATTAGCAAAGACTGAACAAAGATACTTTTTATTTTCACAGATAGCAATCCAACTACATTTCTTTTGGACCATCCATTTATACCTATGTAGTTCGAGGTAACTTAGGTTAAATTTCAGGCTATTCTTATATTGAACAAGTTATAGCCAAGTTATTATATTAGGGGTTTGATTAATGTTAGATGGATGTATTGGGAAAGAGCCTTGAAGGGATGGGTGATCTTTCTCTAATTTTGTTTATACCTGGGTTGTCTGAAGTAGGAATACTTAAAAAAAAATCTTTTTGGTGGTGAGAGGTGAAGCAATAATTTTCGATAAATGATGAATTTCTAAAAGATTAAATCATCTATAATTTGGATCAAACATCCAGCATACGCATGTAGTCTGTTGTGTTCCGATGGTTGCCTTGATACCAGAATTTTCTACAGTGTAAGAATAGAAGAAAAGAGCTTTAGGAGATTAAATGAAATAATCAGAACAACAAGGATAACAATGTAATCATAATTGAAAACTGTACTTAGCAAATTGTATGGAAAAGGTTAAAGGATTTGTTTAATGCATATTTGAGTGAGATGAAGTTATTTACGTACAAGGAGAAACGACGGAGCAACTCTATGCAAAGGCCTGAACGATCTATTCGGAAGCTCTTATCAAAGTTTATGGATCTGATAAAATGCCTTGAGAAGAGCTCAATTGTAGAGATTGCAAAATGTACCAATATTGGTTCGTTTTAGTCAAATGGTCACTATCAGCTGAAGGAAGGTCACATTTGAACCAGAGGTCTTCTTTTTTCTCCGGATCAGCCGATGAAACAGTTTTTCAAACTGAAATTTGAAAACGTTTCTTAAGACGAATTTTTCGTTTTTATGTTGCCTGGTAAGTTTAATCCTTAACTGTTTGCGTGGCACCTTTCACCTTTCAAAGCCTGGACCTGTTCATCGCACTAGGTTAAGAAATGAAGTTAAGAAAATGAACAAGTTTTTGACTAATAAAATTTATTCTAAAGCAAATCCCATCATTCAAAATGACAAGCTCATTTCAAAACAACTGTATCAATTATTATTCAGATATCAGTGAGATGTGGTCTGGTGTAATGTAGGTATCAGAAAAACATTTTCTTTATCGTGCCAACGTTTCAATCTTTTATTGAGATCATCTTCAGGGCCTGGGATTTATAAACATAGTTTACATTTAGAAAATATATATAGAATTTGGAAAAGTGAATTTATACAATGCAAAATTCTATTTCATATTCTATCAAAGTATTTCTACTCACTCAAAGTGTTTGTCTTCTATGTAATGTGTAGAGATTAGTGACCGTTAACGGATAATTATTCAAATATCGTGAGATGCGGTCTGGTGTGATGTAGGTATCAGAAAAACATTTTCTTTATCGTGCCAACGTTTCGATCTTTTATTGAGATCATCTTCAGGGCTCAAAGTGTTTGTCTTCTGTGTAATTGTGCCATGTCGTGTTGAGAGTGCCAATGAGATTTTACTGTTTCATGTTTATATATGTTTGATTTTGAATTGGTGGGGAAGGAAGTGGGTATAGAAGAGACAATTTTGTATAAGTGGTCGGCTTCTTTGAGGTGAAAAGAGCCGACAAAGGGAAACAATGTGTTCGTAATGTTTCGGCCACTTTATTCTTTCAGGATTATATACAAAGGGATAAATGGGAAAAGGAAAATTAGAGTGTTGGACAATTTGACTATGCGAAAATGCGAAAAATATTTGATGTGTGGAATGTAATGTGATGATATATGTATGTTATCTGTATTGAATTTGATTAATGATGTTGGCGTAGCTGCGACTGAGTTTGCATGTATCTGTTATGTAATTGATGCTGTGTTTATCCATTTCTAAAAAATTACGTTTAAATTTCTTTTGTTCTTTATATAGTATTTTTGGATTTTTGAAGTCAAAATTGTGTTGTTGTTCAAAGTGGTGGGTAGCGAGTGCTGTAGGATTTTGTTTGGGTTTTTTCCAATCGTAGATATGTTGTTTTACTCTCCTGTCCAGATATAGGGAATTAAGAACAATATATGTAGCTGGACAGTTTAAACAGTTGATCTTGTAGATTGCGTCAGATTTATTTGTAATTGGTGTGGGGTCTTTAATTTTGGAAAAAAGTGTTTGTATTGTTTTATAATTTTTGAAAGCTATTTTGAAGTTATCGGATGAGAGAAATTTGTTTAATTTGTGACCACACAAACTTGAATGAATGGGATGGAAATGTATGTTCGTTTGTATGTATTTAATGTAGTGTTATTAGTGATAGTGGATGCAGTTAGTGTTGAGTGGTAATTGCTGATTGTCCTGTTAACTATGTGTTGAGGATAGGCCCTGAAGATGATCTCAATAAAAGATCGAAACGGTCACTAATCTCTACACATGTATCAATTATATTATAAATTATTATAGCACCGTCAACACGACACGCAAGAATGGCACAATTACACAGAAGACAAACACTTTGAGTCCTGAAGATGATTTCAATAAAAGTTCGAAACGTTGGCATGATAAAGAAAACGTTTTTCTGACACCTACATCACACCAGACCGCATCTCACGATATCTGAATAATATATCAATTATGCAGAGTTTTTTTAGATGTACATCCGTACCCCCCCATACCCGTAATCAAGACATTCTAGTAATCTGAGAAGATGATGAAATGATTTCCGATCAGCGCCTTATGAGACAATTTCCGCTTGGCCAGTTTGATTTATTATCAGCACCCCTCTTTGCAATAAATGGCCGGAATGATCAAAAAAGGTGAAATATATCGACAATTCTCGACGGTCAGATCTCCGTCCTTTAACTTGACTTAACGTCCTCGTGTATAACGGATATTAATTCGAATTTAATGTCTTTCAATAGACTGTAACGACTGCTCATCAATTAGTTCCATCCGCCCTTTAACTTTTCTCTGTATCGAATTACCTTTATGACCACGATTATCCCGAAGAAATAGAGCGACCGCGAACGAAAATATTTCGCTGACTTTACAAAAAAAAAGCGGATTAACTATTTCCACGTAGAATTGTACTGGTCCAGATTGTACAGGGCCCAAAAGATAATAACAAGTAAATTTATATAGCCCGCTGAAAGAACGGCATAGACATTGTACTTATTTTAGTGAAGAAATGCACTTTTTTATCAAGCATGCTAAACTAAAGAAAGCTTATTGGAATGAGCGCAAAATGCATTTATTTTAACAAAAAGAAAAATGATGGAAGTTTTCAAGAAATTAACACTGTCCCACACATGAATAAAAACCAGAAAAGAAAAGGCACGTAGAATCAAAAGTTTGTCTATCAAATGGAACTTCTTTGTTTGACGTTAATTGTTTTATAATTGTCTATATGATTTTCAATTAATTAAGGGTTTGGTTTAGATAAAAAATCAGTGTCACAAGGGAGATTCGAACTCACGACCTTCATCACTTGAGGTACGTTGACTTCGTTCCACTCGGAAACTAACTTCCCATTGGAACCCCACCTTTTTGAATTTTCCCTCCTTTTTGCCATTTTTCAAATGTGTAATCTATTTGATTCTGCGCGCCAAATGAAATGGCCACGGAGAGCTTCAGTGAAAAAAAAAATGACAAATGGCAAAAAGAAAGGAAAATTCAGAAGGTGGGGTTGAGATGGGAAGTTAGTATCCAAGTTGATCGAAATCACGATAGCTCACGTGGTAGAGGATCGGAATATTAAGCCGAAGGTCGTGTGTTCGAATCTCGTTTCTGACACTGACGTTCTTATCTCAACCAAAGCCTTAATTAATTGGAAAAAAAAATTCTTTGGTCAAACGGACCACGAAACCTAATAAAATGTGTGCATAATGTTAAACTTCATGACAAAAGCTAATAACTGCATTTTGCACATAAATAAATAATTTTGTAGATTTTTTCATTGTTTATTTTTTTAGTTGGATAATATTTTTGTAAATTTATTTATTTATTTATTTTTTGTCGCATAGTGGTAGAACCGGCCTTTCTTACCTACCAGGGTACCAGGGTATATTATAATGTGTGTCAAGCGTGAATGTATTTATTAAAGTGAATGCGCAGTGTGGTAGCGTGGATGGCCAATTATTGAGTGAGCTTACAAATCTCAATTAATTTAATTGTACAATAGATGAAAAGAGTGACTCAATGTAGAGTACTCCATCCTTTTTTTTTACAATACACAATACTTTATTAGAATCGATACAAAAAAATAGAAATACTGATACAAAGTTATAATAAGCATGGCTCATAGCCGGCTGCTGAGTACGTCCATCCTTGAGTGAATGATATGCAAAAAGAAAGAATTTAAGAGTGCGTGAGAGAGTGAATGGGTTTGCTTTTAAGAACTGATTAAGTTTAGGGCTGAAATTAATTAGCTGTTGATAGCACCTGTAGCCTGACATCGGTAGATGGTCGGATAAGACCAAGGTCTGACCCGGAACTGCCAATCCGGGAAGGGGATTCTCAGGCCTGTCAGAAATTTATTGTTAATTACAAAACCTGTTTACTATGGCCGGTGAACTGCGAGAACTTTCTTCATTTGTGTAAGCCCGTGCAGATATGAAACTAAATCTTTAATCATTAATCAGAAGTTTTAAAGTAAACCTTATTACATTGATATTTCTATGCTAAGCTAACTATATTAACTATTTCAATTCTTCAAAATCTTGATTGTGATGAAAAAATTATTGTCACGGCCTGGATTCGAACCCAAGACCTTCGGTTCATTACGCCGCTACTTCAACTGCTTAATCTATCGTGATACTAAATGATTGAAGGAGCGGCGTAATGAGCCGAAGCTCTTGGGTTCGAATACCGTTTGTAACGATAACTTTTTCATCTCAACCAAGACTTTAGATAAAAAAAATAATGAATTGAAACGTTTTTGTATTTTCCGAGGAAAACGCACAGGACGATTTTGTCCAAGAGTAAAATGTATCAAAGAATCAACGTTTATCAGTAGATCGTTCGAAGTTTTTTTTTAAATTTAACTTGTCCATTTACACGTCTAAACACCCCCGTCATTATTCCTGCACAGAAGATTAAAAACATCGAAACTCTTTTACAATGGACGGAGCAAAAACAAAGCACAACCATTTATTATGTAGGAGTCTGTATGTGAAAGATTACCGATCGAAGGTTCACTATCAGGGTTGAGTGGGTTTTTCAATTAATATCGTAATTTGTTAGTATCTTTTGTGTGGTATTGATAAATAAATGGTTAAAACAAATGGATTGCCACTGTTTGTCTTGATTAAAAGTAGTCGCTTTTAAAAAAATAACTTGGAATATAATACAAATAGAACAAAATGATATTTAAGTTGGTACGAAATCTGAAATCTCTAAATTTGATTTTATTCTTCATTGTTAACCTTTCAAATTTTGAAAAGAGTAAATATAATCTCACTTTCCTTTTTACGTTGTACATAACATCTATTGGGAACAAAACAGACCCAAATGTTAACTTCATCAGGTTACAGACCGTAAACCTGTTAATCCGTTTTATCCAGTTGCAAGGTGAATGCTGAACGGTAAACTCACACATCACCCTGGAAGTTAGGCGAAGTGGAATTTCTCAAAGGGACCTGGTCCCTTGTGCCCACTGTCCCACCCTTCAATGGATAACTTTTCCGTAAACAGCTCGTTGTTCGTATATCGCTCTCCATTCGACCACTGTTTTCCTGGCTAATAAATCTTGTTTTTAAATGATTTCTGCAAAACATAAAGCAATAATGAGATCGGCTTATTGATTTTGAAAGGCAAACAACTATAAAATATTTCTTCCATAAGCTGTTAATATATACTACTAAATCACCATTAAAATATTCAATTTATTTTCTAAATTTGATTAAACCTCCACTCTTTCCAAATGTAGATAGTCCACACGCTAATATTTATACAAAATTGAAATTTCCTCTTGAGTTCAGCGAAACCTTTTGTTTGATCGTTTCCAATACTTCCTGTTTCCGGTCCTCAGGCTACTGAGCATGGCGATAAGATAAAACACGTCAGTTAGACTGAAACAAAAGCCAAACAACAAGATCAGAGCAAAATTACAGATTTAATATAAAATAGGTCTTCAGGGTATACGCACTCTTTCGTGATAAATCTTGAAATTAATACATTTGTTTTTATTTATTGATCTACTCATGTCTTCTGTTTTTTATTATTTTAGACATTCTTAAAACCTGCAACTGAAATCATTTTGTCACCACTGAGCGAATCGCCATCGTCACCGAAAGGCATGGAAAACAGGAAAAACCATTATATAATATGCACGGTTTGGTTCAGTGCGGTTTACATAAATCAGAAGAAAAGCCTACGTGAATACACTAATAAATAAAATATGAGAAAAATTAAAACTGATCGATGCAGACGGAAAGAACGTCGTGCTGTTCTGACATATACGGATAGCCCGTCATGGAGAAGAAGACAAATCGGAAAAACAGGCCTCATCAGCGGATCTCCTCAACCTATCCGCCCTGCAGATTAGTTTAATGAAGACTAACGTAAAACAAATGGGAAAATCGCTGGACACGAACTACTGCCAAATTACGGATGGTGAAGACCAGCGTGTACTATGTGTACATAGTAATATTATTACAGCTACATTTTATATTATTTACTATTTTGAAGAAAAGAGCTTTAGGAGATTAAATGAAATAATCAGAACAACAAG
>CM077102.1:31183034-31197143 GCA_039619505.1 Cimex hemipterus
CTTCAACCTGATGATGAGCTAAGAGGCTCGAAATCCAGATCGTTGCACAACAACTTACTGTGAGTAGGAACTATCCTTTCGGAAAGTATTGAACACCAAACTCACCCCATCATTTATCATTTCTATTAAGGAGGAGATTTGTGCAATAGCAATATCATAACCCCTGAAGTTCTACTGAAATAATTTTTCGTTTCAAAAAATTATACATAAATAAGTTTTTTTTTTACTTTTCTGTATTCTCAATAATTTATAAAAAAGATTTTGTATTATTATAGGTCATATTTTTAATTTCTCAGTTGTTTAAGACTGGACAAACCTCTTCAACCAACACCTCCTCTTGCAATTATTTCAAGTTTTTAACTTTTAGGTTACGCTAAAATATCCTAAGATATATCCAAATTAACAATCTGTATAGATTTTGTCTCATAAATCTCATTTACGATAATATACGGCTCAGCTTTAAAGTCACATGTCAGGTTTAGAGTGTGGTGCCTACCGGCGGAAAAATAATTGTTTGCCGTCGTCATAACCCTCTCTTATACTAAATCTGACTATTGATCGGCATAAAAAAGTAGATTGATTTTGACAGCAAAGGACTTAGCGGATAGGAGCGAACATTACTCGTTAGTTCATTAGGCCGGCTCAACTGGGGCGGAAAAGCCGTCTTAAGTCTGCTAACATTACTTTAACAGCTGTATATTCAAGTTATTACAACACCTATCCCATTAGTTGGGCTATTAATTATAATGAAATTTAATTGGCCTTTATTGCCCGTTTGTTGTTCGAGATTTGGTCGGTGGGAAAACTGGGAATACGGTGCAATACGTCTAATATTATCTGCACGATTAAATTAGATCGATGTGTTGCCCACTGAAATACAGGTCTATTTCTGTTGTTTATCATATGTTTATTAAGAATTCTACTATTTATAAAAGAAATCTGTATACATAATTTTATTTTTTCCCTACCAATGTTGCATATATGTACGGTTTTTTAGTTATCATTTCTTAATAAAAATTATAAACACAAAATAATGAGAATATTTATATTCCTCTCGATAAAAATTAAACACATTGAATAATAAATAATGGAATTTAATAGACAAGACTTTTTTAAATATAGTTAACTATTGAATTTAATTTTATGGAGATATATCTTTAAAAGCAAATTAAATTTGTTTTTAGCAGTTCTATGCATAGGAACTGAATACAAGCAAAAATGAATTATCTGATTTCTATAATCTCAAATCTGCATATATATTATTATTGTGAATGTGAAAGCCGTTATAATTGACCGATTAATGATTTAGATAAATTCAAATCTGCAGATGTATGTACATACATACACACATGGTCAGAGTGGCGCCTACCACTTTCGGCAGGCCACCATTCTGACTTTTTTAGTTTACGTTGAGTTAACAGCCTCGAGATTCACCGACCTTGGGTGATGGCAGTCGGCAGGGGTCAGACCTTATCCGTCCAAGGGTCGGCTCAGGCTATGTTATTTCATCCCCCAACGCAATCAGTTTTTAAAACCAAACCCATTCACACCGCCCGTTCATTTTTTAATACGTACCATTCACTCAATTTGGATGGTGGAGTACTCGATATTCCTCTTTCAACATCTACGCGTATTATATAACTCAATTAATTGAGGTCGATGGGTATACAATATTCCGCCATCGGCTAATAAATACAATTGACTCACGCTAGGTGACCCTCACAATTTGGGATTACACTTTCAGAGATATTATGAAAAGTGAATGAGGCACGTATTGGAATGCTGAGTGTGGTGAGGTAGGAAGAAGGGAGATGTTCAATTTGAACTGGAAAATCCGGTGTGTTCCAGAATCGAGACCTATTGCTTGAGCAACTGCCAATCTTTAGAATTGAATTGTATAATCATTTATTTCGCTCGAGGGTGAGTCGAGCTGTGTTGTGTGGCTGTATGGCTACAGGTGGAAGTTGAAGAATGCAATAATTAAAAGGTTTTATTCATTCTATGTTAAATTTTCCGTTTGCCTTATACATACGTTTTATAAATATATTTTATGTATTTTGGTTTCAAGAAGTGTGTTTTTATTTATCCTTCCTCGTATCCTTTCTTTTAACTTATTGACCATTACCGATTCCTTTCCTATCCGTAAGTTTTGGAAGTATCTTACCATTATTTGTCGTGCCGTTGATACAAGGTCACAGAACACAAAAATATCTGTACTGTAAACAAGAAACCACCCTCTTCCCATCACAATCATCAGATGACCGAAATACTTGCGGCCGTGCTCAAGCAAGACATTCATACACGCTGTCTATATCGAGCTATAGATGGAATAATTTAGGTGGGACACATCGAGCAACCTTTTTCTACATGCCTGACAAATACGCGGACTTTGGTCAGTAAAGAAGTGTCCGTGTGTCAACCTCGAACAGAGTAGTCAATCACGAATGTTCTACACGCACTCTTTATGGAACCAAGGAGTTGGAGTTGCATCCATCAATTAGGTATGACACATCGGACAACCTTTCTCTTTAGGCCGAGTACTTTCCGAGGTTTTGGCTCAAAGTTGCCTCGCACCATTGGGGGCTTGGGACTACTTCTATAAGTCAGATCAACCTTGCTACTCGATGACCTATCGAATGTGTTTTATTCGTGAGGGACCAAATCTAAATTTCAATAGATATTGCTTTTGTTTGTAAATTGTGGTGACTTTATTAACGAAAAAAGTGCAACAATTTAGTTCATATCAGCCAAAGGTTATACCAATTTATCTACGAGGACAAAGAACTAGTTTAGCGTTTTGTTCACGTGATTAAATCCAGCGGCGCTTTGTTTACCTGCTCACAGCTGTATTTAACGGGATTAACAAAGAAACGACCACGGGTTTTTCTTTGTCTCTGTCTTTTTAATTAATTAACTTTTATTGTCCATGAATAATTTGTTTTTGAAGATGCTTCGCTACTTTAATTTTGTAATGCATATTGAGCTGATGCATATCCCATTCTTATCCGACGGTGGTTGTCCTATAAAAATACTGGAAAATGTGTGGTGTTTAATGACAGTTAGTTAATGATTATTTGAAATTGTGAGATGCAGTCTAGTTTAACGTAGGTAGAAAAACATTTTATTTTGTCGTGCCAACGTTTCGATCTTTATTGAGTTCATCATCAGAGCCTGGGATTTATAAACGTTGTTTACATTATACAAATACATGTGGATATGAGGGGAAATTGAATTTATTCAATGCTACAAATTTTAGACCCAATCAAAGTATCTGTAGTCACTCAAAGTGTTTGTTTTCTGTGTAGATGGTCATTATTGTGTGTGCCAGTGAGATATTGATGTTTTATGATTATATGAGTTGGATTTTGAAGGGTATGAGAAGTAAGTAGGTTTAGAAAACATTTTATATGAGAAATCGGCTTTTTGAGGTAAAAAGATCGGAAAAATGGGTAATGGTTCCGCCTGATTATCCTTTCAGGATTATATAGACAGGGATAATTGGGGAAAGCAAAGCCAAATTGTGGAAGAATGAGTTTATGTAGAAATATTTGATCCGCGGAATGTAATGATTGTTTTATATGTTTTGTGTGATGTGATGATATATATATGCTATTGATATTAATTTTGATTAACGATATTAATTGACGTAGCATAATAAATTCATTTTTTCACATCCTACATGAATTTGTATAATCTAAATAATGTTTATAAATCCCAGGCCCTGAAGATGATATCAATAAAGATCGAAACGTTGGCACGATAAAGAAAATGTTTTCTAAATGTACGTCACACCGGACTACACCTCATTATCTCCAAATCATCATACTGGAGTTTCTTCCATGAACCAACACCAAAGTCCGTATGAATGAAATATGTTCATTTTTAAAAATTGTTAAACTATCTAGTTTTAATTGGTGTAATTGCTTCAAAAATGAAAGCCTGTAACTACCTTATCTGTCATAAGAATTCGTCTTGTGATCTCTGGGATGATGAACCTGTAATTTGGTTGTACCCGATCATTTTGGTCGCCCTTCTTCCTTGGCTTGGGGGCCAAATTATTTCAAGTCTCATAGTTGTGAAGAGAGAGAATGAAATGGACTCGAGCTGCTTCCAGAAAAGTAAACAACACAAACAGCAACCGATCTTGATAGCGGCACGTCTTCTGTTAACACGAGATAAAATGTTTTCCATGGAAACGACCCTGGCCAGTCAATTGGCAGAATGAAGAATGAAACTCGTAAACCTCAAATAAACGGGAGAAATTTTTTTTAAAAATTGCCGCATTTCTCGTTTTCCCTGGAATGACTCAACATTTCAATATTGTTGTTTTATTTCAGTTGTTCCCGTCTATCTCGCTTATTGCGGTGTTTACGAGAGTAATTTCGCCAATCGACTCTGCAGGAAGATTTTCTATTGAAAGTAAAAATAATGAAAATACTATTTTTATAATTTCATATGGATCATTTTTTCTTTTTTTAATGTTATAAAACCTGTGTTCTCATCCACGTTCATGACCATTCTAAAGTTTTTGTATTCTTAGTTCTGCTTCCGAATAGTGGCCGGGATGTACCAAAAAAAGACTTAAGGAACCAATCGCAGAAACAACAGTCAATGACACCTGATACTTCTGAGAAGAAGGATTGAGCCTATTAATTGAACGAAGAAACTAGGAAGGTACAATAAGCCAGTAGGCTGCATGCTCGGGAAAACAAACCCCTCATCCAAGTATCCTTTCCAGCAGACCATAACATACCATACCATGGAGCTAAGGAATTGTACACTTCAGTTAGGTAGACATAGAGACCTTTTTTTGCTTGCAGGACACGAACGCGGGTATTGCTCAAAAATAAGGTCAGTGTGCCAACCTCACATCGCCTATTCTTAATCTGGTGAGGATGACGCTTCTTCTATGAGTCAGATCCTCCGAGGGCTACCCACCGGTAGCGTTCTTAATAGACGAGAGCTTCTCAGTCTTTTGACGCTGCCACGCCAGGCCGGATCGTTGTGGTTAAGTCTGGAGGTAGGGTCGTCCGGGCCTTAGCCGCCTCATCCGCCTTTTCATTACTCTCCAGATCTATTTTTCCATGTATACAGACAACAACCTCGTTTTGCCGAGGCGCTTCAGTTTGTGGTATCACTCCGACATAAGCCCAACGAGAGGGTCGACGATAAACCTGTTACGAACCGTAATAGTCGCTACATTTGTATGTAAATCCTAGGACCTGAAGATGATTTCAATAAAAGTTCGAAACGTTGGCAAATGAAGATCATTATTAACTATTAGATTTTTTATTATATTCGCTCTATATTAAGATAATTTAATTTTAAAAAGTTATTAGTAGTTTTGAAATGTCTGTATATTTTCCATTACTCTTAAGATTTGCGTGACATACGTAAAATACAATTTAAAAGAGAATAATAGCCTCAATTAAACGATAAATTGTCCTAACTTTGAGGCTAATACTTTGCTTAATTTCTTGCTTAACTTTCAACGATTCACGGCTTGTAGTCAGCCAAATTCCATTTCCAGGGGCTGTGCAACGAATATTTTCTCCCGTGATGTGTAACTGGAGTAAACACTTGGTTAGCCCCAGCTGCACAACTTAGACGATAAAGTATAATTAAGAAGAGTCCACGTCCTGTTAATATATATTGCATTTACTGACTGTCGTTCGGCAAATAATTAATCATTTCTCAAATAGTAAACCTTTTTAATAAATAAAATCATTTTCAAATATATATGTGGCATAAATACCATTTTATTGTACAATTTGTTCTTAATAGCAAACCATTTCCTACAATTGGTACCACTTGACCATTGAAATTGTTACTTACACGGTAACATAATTTTTAATATTAATTCCTGCCTATAGAAGAAGTATGTAAAAATAATTTGGTCATTTTAAAGCCCGATTGTTGTCAAAAGTGCGGGCGGATAAAACAATAATATTTTCGCGGGTGGGCTGTTTTAACAAACTTTTAGTTTGTTAAAAACATTTTAACAATTTTTGTATTAATTGAAACGCTTGGTTTTATATATCAACCTAAGGTAAAAATAACCCAATAAATAACAATAAACCTTACAGTTTTAATGGATGTTATGACAAATCGTAAAATCCGTAAAATGGAGGGGGTTGTCCGGTAATCAGAATCGAAAAGGGGACGTGGTAGCTAAGGCGCATGTAATACTTTTCAACCCGCAGATTTAATCACCCCTACCGGCTCTCTGACGCTAAAAATGCAATGAAAATATGATTAAAAGTGGTAGAGTCAACTGCAGAAAAGCTCTCATACCAGGAACACTGTCAATATGAGGCCGCCGGGTTACTTACTCTGAAAAAGGGGCCATCCCTCTTGGGAAGAGACGATGCGAGGTTGACACTTACTGTTGGGCCAAACCCTGCGTATGTGTCCGGCTTGTAGTGAAAGGTTGCTCGATGCGTGACACTAAATTAAAAGACTCCATCCATGGCTCAATATAGAGTGCGTGTAGTAAGCCCATGTTCCGATTTTGAATGAAACCTGTTTATTTTTTTGCAATTAGTAATCATACTTTTGTGTACCTACCGTGAGTTGATAGTGAATGTATTTATTAGTGTGAATATGTAATGTGAAAAGATCTACGGCGGAATAATTAAATGCCCTATCAACCCTCAATTTGGTTAGTAATGTAGTAGGTCAAAGGTGCCATTCATGGTTCTATATGGAAAGCGTGTAAGAATGTCACACGAATGAGCATTCTGCTTGAGCATGACAGTGAGGGCTTTGGTCCTCGGTTGCAATTCAGAGGAAAAAGAGTTCTTTTATTTGAAATAGTACTTATTGTTTGGGATTCCTATTACCTAGCAAAGTGAATGTATTCATTAGTGTAAACGTGCATTGTGAGAGGACCGATTGCCTTGGGAATATTGACTAGCCCATCGACCCTCATGGTATCGTATGGTGGAAAGGATATTAGGAGGCGGGGTTTGTATACCCCAGGCACTGCAGCCTTCTGGCTTATTGTACCTTCCCAGTACCTTAGTTTCGTCAATAGACTCAATCCTTTTTCTGAGAAGTATCAGGTCATTGAGTGTTATTGCTGCAATTAGGTTCCCTTTTCTTGGTCATACCTTAGATTGAACCTACTTTGAGCTGTTGCTTCGCCTTCGAAGATGATATGAACGGCTATTTCTTCCTCCTCATTACATAGTCTGCAAATGGGATCGTAATTGTATATGCCCATGTTGTGCAGATGTTTTCTTAGATGCCAGTGGTTAGTAGTCCCACCACTCCCTGAGTTTTGCCCTCTCCAATTGTAGTAGTGTTTTTGCTAGTTTTGGTGAGGGTTGTTTCAACGTAAGTTTACTGTGTCTAGCACTGCTAGAGTTTATCCACTTCTCTCTTTGTTTTGTTTGGATCCATTCTGCTTTGGAGGATTCTATGTTTGTTTTTGATAACCCAATGAGAGGTTCGAGGCCTATGTATGGTCTTGCGGATCCTCCTCTGGCCAGTCTGTCTGCTTCTTCATTACCCAAAATTCCCCTGTGCCCTGGCACCCAAGATACCATCCGGTAGTTATGTTCCCCCATATTTTGGAGATTTTGGATGCATTCACAGACTAGTTTTGATGTAATTCTTTTGCATTCCAATGCTTTAATAGCTGCTTGGCTGTCTAATCTTATGAGGATTTTTTGTCAGTGTAACTTCTTTTAAGATTTTCCAGGGCACAAGCATTGATAGCATGTATTTCCGCTTGAAAGACCGAGGTGTACTTCCCTAATGAGTTTGATTGCTCATATTTTGGGCTTGTGCAGAAAACACCTGATCCGGTTCCTTCATTTGTTTTGGAGCCATCCGTATACCATATCATTGTATCTGATGTTCTCCTGTGTTCTTCCTACCCTTTGTTGTCTGTTGAGATTTTATAGGAGGTTGTGAAGATTGTTTCCGGGACCTTGCAGTCAGTCCCCATTTCTAGTAATGGGTGTCTGATTTTGCTAATTATGGTTGTATGCGCGAATTGTTTTGTTCCTTTCCGATTTAATTGTTTTTGGAGCTTAAACGAGCTTTCCCTGGCTTTCCTCTCCCTGTACAAATATTTCTAGTGAGGTAGGTTTAGCAAAGTTTCTAGTGCATTTGTAGGGGTTGTTCTCATCCCATCGACTCTCAATTATTGTAGATTAGTTATGGTATGTATAGGGTGAAAGTGAAATATTTTGTTTCTACCCTAACTGTATATACAAATATGTATAGAATGTATCTAAAGAATGAGTAAGAGTGTGAATGGGTTTAGATTGACTGATTAGGTTGGGAGCCGAAATGACCTACTGGACAGATAAGACCTTGGACTGACCCTGATTTCCTACACCCGGCATGGGTGATTTTCAGTAATGTATAGCTGCTTTATACACAAAATCTGATTGACGGCGAGCCGCGAGACGTGATAGGTACAACTTTGTTCATGCATTTCAGCATATAAATCAATAATCAGTTATAGGCTTTGAGAATCACCACCATGGGTGTTAGCAGGCCGAGGTCAGACCTCTTACTCGTCCGGCTGTCGAGGTTAGGCTCAGGAATGTGAACAGCTAGGTCATCAAGTCATTATCAGCCGCCTACACATGTACTTGTTAAACCTAGACACACTCACATTCTTACTAATTAAATACATTATTTCCGACATACCACTCATTCAATTAGAATAGAGGACTACCTGATACCCTCCATCGGCCATGTCACACTACACTTTTACGCTAATAAATGCGTTCATTCTCCATACACATAAAGCTATAACTATTTAAACGGCCACTTTTTTTTTTTTTTTTCAAAACAATCGCTACCGTGCTCACATTGTATTGCAACAAAATAACGTTATTAACAAATTGGGCACTATCAACTTGTCACGCAAGAATGGCACAAGTACACAGAAGACAAACACTTTGAGCCCTGAAGGTGATTTCAACAAAAGATCAAAACGTTGGCACGATAAAGAAAATGTTTTTCTGAAACCTACACCACACCAGACCGCATCTCACAATATCTCAATAAGTACTGACGTGGGATTTATACCATTTTCGGAAGGATTAGAGCTTTTTGGCATAATCTCTCGATAATTTACAGGATATTTAAGAGAAATCTCCTTAGGCACCTCTTTCAACATTTTCCATAATAAAAAGCTGAAATGACGCACAAATTAAACATCGATTACACTTCATTAAACCAAGATTTTTTTATAAAAGAGCTGCTCCTGAAGTGAGAACTTTACTTAAATTATTCCAATTTCTGCTCATTAAAAAAGACAAGAAACAAAATTATTTAGCGACTCCACTTGAAGTGCCTCATTAAATTGTACATTAAACTTTTATTTTAGTAACTTATAAAAAAAGCAATTATTCATTATTGAAATTAAACATTTTTAAATTAAGTTGTTATCTCTTTCATCATCTAAGTCAAAGTTGGTGCATCTCTGCATTTGGTAGTAGCAGATTTACATTTTTTACTTCCCGAACGTTAAGTTCCAACACAAACTTCGGTTCATCATGGCCTTTCTTTCGTTTTTCTTCTTTGAAGTTTTTTAATTTTGGCTCGGAAGACAAAGTCGTGGAAAGCTATCCTTCGTGAGTCAACCTGTTCGGACCAGCTATGACATTCTTCAAATTTTTTTTTCAACATCAAGGCCGGATTTTTCGTTCTTTATCCTTATCGTTTCCCTTAAAATATTTACATTTGTTTTGTATTTTTTATAAAGTATTTTTCATTTACTTTCGTTTTTGTTAAATATTTTTTCAAAATTTTATTTTATTTATTATTTTATTATTATTCTATTTTGTTTTATTATATGCAAACATTTTTTATCTTTCAAAAATTAACGTAATGTCAGCAATGGCTAATAAAATCAGCATTTTGTTTGTCGGTATTGGAGACTACTTTTATAAAGCCGATTTTTTTAAAAATATTTTTCTATTTTCAATTTTTATTTCACTCTGGCATTGGAATAAACGTTTAGGCTGAATTTTACTTTTCCAAATTGTATCATAAATGTTTAACGTCTCCTAGGGTAAGATTCGGTCCGAATGGTTCGTGCATAAACTGTAATTCATTCCTAACCGTTTATTTGTTTTTACTTAAATATATTTTAACTGTTTCAACTTGTTTACCATCACTTCGTTTCATTTAATTGACATCGGTTTCCACAATGATATATTTACGCTCTGACTCGACAATTTTGCCTCTCGAGTTGCAGTATCTGGCTCACGGCAATACGCTCTGACCTACATTAATATGGTACACGAAATATTCATACTTCACTAATTAACTTTGTAAGTTCAGATGAATGTTCTTGGTAGATTTCAAAACTTGCAATCTCATCATAGCTACTTCTGATGGATTGTTCAGATAGGGGCTTGAGGAACTACAAAAGGAATTTTTTATTCTACGTACAAAAAAATCCTAAAAATCGTAAGATATCATCACAGAAAATCATAGTAATAATATTTATATAAATACATATACAATTAACCAACTAGCACAAGTGCCTGTCCAGCAAGTAGCGTGGTAGACACGGCACTAGTAATCATATTATGAGGTAACCAGGGCAACAGTCACCTACAGACCAACAAACTATTCTTCAGAAAACCAATGTCCAGGATTCTTTTCAGGCCCGTGTTGCCTACATTTCATCAAATAAACAATTTCTCATAATATTATTATTATTTATATTCTTATATATTCAGACAAGAAAAGACAACCGCAGTCACGTGCCAGCACAAGCAACATTCTCGGCGACAATGCTGCCCGTTGCTGGTTCGTGTCTACACTGTTTTTGTGCGCGGTAGATATGAATCGACCTTTAGGCGTTCATCACTGTAAAGTAAAGGTCCCGAGTTCGAATGCAGGGCTACTGGATATACTTACAAATGTTTTTTTTTGTTCAAAAACGCCGGCACCCTCAGAGTTTATATGACCTCTGAAAAAAAAATAAAGGCTCCAAACTCTAGCGATTCACAGGAGTTACTGGGTCACCAGTGTTTCATTCGAAGATTACCTTTCAGCTTTCTCAAATTTATTGGAATTTATTGGCCACAGTAGCCGAATGGTTCACGTGAGAGACTCTCAGCACGTGGACCCCGCGGTCACAGGTTCGTTTCACGATACACCCCCACAATATGCGAAGTACGTAAGGCCTTTAATAAAAATGAAAGGAAGTAAATACAAATTTGCGGGATAATAAACTGCAATGTACAAAATTGCAATTTAAATAAGAAAGATAGTTTCCTCAAAAAAAATTATATGTAATTTAAAATGAAATTTTTGCATACATTTGGCCTTCAACTTCAAGAATTTTAAAAGGATAAATTAAAGCTTGGATGGCAACAGGTGGCAATAGAATAAATTTGTTTACGAGTGAGTGTTTGGAGTCAGAGCACTCAGAGGGAATATAGCCAAACTAAGATAGAAGGTTTGGGATGTTAGGGCGTGAAATTACCCTAGCCTTATAAAGTAATAATAATAATAGTAATAATATATAAGCGGGGTTGACGTCTGACAAGCAATTGATCGGACTCTCATGCAAACATGTTTTTCCTAATACCTTATACCAAACCCTTTGCTAACGAAACAATTCTTCCGATTTTAACGATGATCACACTACTCAGTACTATGTCCTCTGGAAATGTGTTGGTCACAGGAGAGAGGGCTCGGACCTTTCATGACCTCATCTGTGCATCTGATGTTTTAACCACACTTCTTGCTTCCTTGGCCAACAGAGGTGTGTTATCCTCCGATCCGGTTCGGCAATTGGAGTAATCTCCGGTGTATTAACTCTGACATCCTGGACTGTCATTCTAACTGAAAAACTAGCAATCATATGTTTTTAAAGTGGCAAAATGGAGATGTCTCTTAAAGAATTATTGAATAAGAACCGTAGATGCCTGAATCAGTGAAATAGTTTGCTATGATTTCCTACTAATTATCTCGAAAAGAGTCAGATTACTTTGACATAGAACGACGTTTCTGAAAATTTCATGGAATCAACGCGGGCTTGAAAGTTTGAAAGTAAAAAGGCCTTCTATAAATAGTAATAAACCATGGATTATCCGTGGATAATTTCGGCATATCATTATATCAGTATCAATTTTTTTCTTAGTATTTAGATAACTTTTTATAGGGGATTTCTGTATTATCTTTTTGTTATTATGGATGAGTCTTCCAAGGAAATTTTAGCCGTAGGTTCGTTTTCTATTTCTTTATTACAGTACGTGGCCGATTTATTTTTTATTTTGGGAAAGGTTTATGGGTGATAGCCGGTTGTGCGGGTTATGTTGCTGATGGGGGATTAGATGTTGGGTTAAAGTGTCAATTAAGGTTTTAATCCCTTGTATCGTTTTGGAAACTTCCGCGTTGTCTGTTTTTAGGCTCAAGTTTTCAGCTCTCAATTGCTGCACAGTAGCAGTAAGTTGGTTTAAGTTTTCCATTTACGGTTTTTAGGGCTGCCTTACAGTCTGAGCACGTCCAACTTTGTCTTCGTTTATTACTCATTTTCTTCCAATTTGCCTTGTTTAGGATGGAAGTACTTTTGTAACGAATTTTTTTCTCGCAATGAGAACGGTTGCTGCATTGTCTGTTTCACAAGGGGAGCTAGAGGAAAAGAATTCCCGACAGTCTAAAGTCGAGGACGCACTTAGTCAATGCAACGCTATGCTATGCTACTCGATCCTACCCGATGTAAAGCGCACGCCACGTACGTGTTACCCAGCGTGTAGTACAATAATCAAAATGACAATCCCAACGCCTCTCTTGTTCATTTTTTGCCGGCGTTTCGTCCTTTATTCGGGTCATCTTCAGCGTCTGGGAAATAATTCTAAACCACCTCTTTCTTGACCGCTTCACACGAGTCCAATAAATTACCAAACAATTAATTTCAAGCGAATCGTTTTTTTGGATCGTTATCTCTACTACCGATTGTTGCGGCCTTTTAGGTCGTTTTCAATTTTTATTTTCCCAAGCTGTGTTTAACACCAAAAATTAGTTTACTCTTCTGTTAACAAGCTCATATTAAATCCATAAAAGTAAATTTTTTTAAAACAAATTATTGCATAAAACTCATAAACAAAATAAAAGAACAAATTAAATTGAAAATCCTCTTATTAATAAAAGTGAAACTTTTGCAATCACAAGACTTTGGCGATGAGGCAGACATGTCCAGTCAAAGCTAATATATATTTTATAATTTTCAGTCAATAAGAGTTAGGAACAAATGTAAATACTCTAGGTACTCAGAGCCTTCCAAACGGTCTAGATCTTCAGCAAACCTGAAGGGTGTGAGATTGGGTCAGCCGGATTAACTCGGCCCTCTTTTAATGATATTCTACAGATTATCTTCGGCCAACCCACGACAGAAGAATTATTGACAAAACTTGAGATCTCACGAAAAACAAAAACATTATTGTTGGATTTGTCATATTTTGGATTGAGCCACAAATAATTCGCAAACAAATTTATTTTGACAATGACAGACGGTGTCTGGGTCGGGAATTGGAGGATAACGAATAAACGGACGAAGCATCTAAGGCTGGGATGGCCGACCTCCAGATTACTGCGATCCGGCCCTCTAACGTTAAAAATGCAATCATCCTCACCCGATTGAGAATAGGGCGGGCGAAGTTGACATTCGAACTTTACTTTTGCACCAAATCCTGCGTATGTGCGCGGCACAGAGAGAAAGGTTAATGTGTTCCACTCAATTGAACGGTAGTTTTGTTTATTTTAGAGAACGCATCGGAATACGACACTATATGTGAATTCAGTGCAACTTAATTGTAAGCAATAATCCCTGCATGTGTTCTGCTTGTAGAGCAAGGTCGGCACCTATTTGGAGGGTGCGACACCTTGGTCCCATATAGGGAGAGTGTATATTCGCGCTGGATTGAGGTTGACACGACACTTACTTTTGGTCCAAAGCCCGCGTATTTCTCAGGCACATAGAGAAAGGTTGCTCAATGTGTTCCACCTAATTGAACGATGGTTTGGTTCCATTTTGAGAGCGCATATTTGAGTCCCCTATTCCGATTTTTGAAGGAAATAGGATTGTTTCATTATATATATATATATATATATATATATATATAT
>CM077102.1:31202143-31226555 GCA_039619505.1 Cimex hemipterus
TTGGGCCCGTCTTGTCGAATTCGAGAACAGATCGTGACATATATATAAACGTGTGAAGGTGGTGGAGGAATATCGAATACTCCAGCAACCTAACCGGGTAACAGGAAAGAATGTATTTGTGGGTGACAGATAGTTTGAATGGGGATGGGTTTTATAACTGATTGCTTTAGGGGGCAGTTAGTCCAGCAGCTAAGCCTGGACGGATAAGACCCCCCCGACCATGGACTGCCAACGCCCGGCTAGGGTGATTTTCAAGGCTGGCCAATAATTTATAGTAAATTACACTTGCTGGAATTGCGATATGTGATAGGTTTAACTCTGTGCACGTATTTACATATGCACATGCGTACGCAGTTTTGAGCTTTTCTAATTAAGTAATCAGTAATCTGATAAAGGCGAACTCTCCAATTATTGAAAATGCCAAGATTGTCCATTAAAGCTGATTATAATTCTGATGCGTTGGGAATCTCTCGGCTCAGCGGCATAAATTTAGTAAATTGCATCGCATATTAAATTATTTTCCATTACAGATTTCTAATCCAATCCCTAAATAATAGAAGAAAACGGAATGGGTGAATTATCCCTGCGGCAGAATTATTGTAGTTTTTCAACCCTCACGACTAGTGAAGCAGGAATTTATGTTCATGGAAAACGCGGAGTTACATTCCTGGAATCATAATTTTGAACAAATTTCCCGCCTTTGGACAAGTTCCAGAAATGAAAACTGAAAGTTTAGAGATTGCTGTAACATCTTCGAATGTTTCCTTGGTTTCACATAACGAAACAAAAATCGCCATGTGATACCCGTTCGAGGAAATTGTGGAACTTTTTCCCCAATAATAAGACGGTGTAGTTAATTATCCAATTTCTTTGTTTAACTAACCTTTGAATTTTTTTCACTTTCTCACAAAACAAAAATTTAAAGGTTAAACAATTGTAAAAAACTATTTTTTGTCGTTTATGCCCCCAGAAGGGATAAAACCGCCAATTGATAGACCTTTCCGGATTGGATTTAAGTTCAACGTATTACCGCTAAAAAGATTGATGCTGTCGTCTGAACACATCATCAATAACATCCTATCTTCCCAGTTCAGTTATTACCCAAATCTTTTCCTGGGTAATTTTATTTTCAATTATTGGACGAAGAGGAATAATACTTTCCAAAAATTCCTACTCACAGTAAGGTTTATATAACTTTTATTTTATCGTTATCAATGTGACCAAACGTGATATAATGTGTAATATATGAATAAAAACAAAAGTCGGCTAATATTTCAGAACCTGAAATATTATACGTATAATTACATTGATTTTATATGTGGCTTTATTTTATATTTTTAATTATTTCCGTGTTTATTCCCAATCGTCCAATCAATATTTCAATTTAAAAATCGTAAGCTTTCCTTCCGATTTAAGAGATAATTTTTAACGTTATATTTTAAAGTTTATAAAAGACGTTTGACGATCGCATAAAAACAGTGAAGATGGCGAAATATCATACAGGCCTGGCAGTGTAACAGATTGAGGATAAGTAGATCAAAATGATCGGTAACGATCAGAATAAATTTAAACGGTAATACTCTCAGCTCTTGTGACTTTAACAAATATCTGAAGGCAATCGGATTAGACATGACATTTTCGTTGTAAGGAAATGATGAAAAGTTTATAATTTTAACAAAGCTGATAATGTCATATACAAAATTATACACACAGGAAGCATAAATTATGATGAATAAATCCTTATTTCGCTCAAAATAGAACATTGTTTTCATCAGATATTTTCTTTTAATTAGCAATACATTACAGTTACCTTCAATTATGTAATCTGTAAGAATGGAATATATCGGAAAATAATAGTGGATAAAAAGCTGATTGGTGGTACGCCAATGATGCCAAAACAATTTAATTAAGATAATAAACAGGCAAATTCTAGTAGTGTGAGGAGTAGGGTTTGTATGGAATGACAGGATCGGAGCCACTTGAGAGAACTGCTGTATCCACTAAAAATATGAGTGTGATGGTTTTTGAGTTATAATTTAATGTCAGCTGGTACTTTTGGTCTTGTATGGGGGTCCAGAACGCTACTTCGAAGAAGACTATCATGGATTGGCAAATCTTTTGAGGAGCATTGCCTTCAATGAGTCGAAATAAACCAGTCAGTGAGGTAATTGGGCAGTATGGAACATTAGGTAGGTGGGAGGATGCCGTTGAGCTTGAACAGCAAGCCCGGTTGCCAAACTTGGCCAAAAGTCAGTCTTACGCCAAGAAAGGCCCAAGAACAGTACTGCACTATCTAACTAAAAGCAGAAATAATGTCTCTAACTTGGACAATGGAACGGTATTCGCCAAAAATAAATTGATGTTCCAAGATTATATTTTGAGAATTCACAATTGGAAGAATACTTTTTCAATATTTAGACCTTTTCTAAAATTTACCTAAAATAGGTACTAGACTTATTAGCCTAGATGATGTATTTTTTCAAAACGTGGAACTCTTTTTGATTATATATATATATATATATATATATATATATATATATATATATGGCAGACTGAACGTCAAAATGTGAAAAAGCTTTAGGATGAGAGGGGTAATGGATGAGAAAACTTAAATGTTCTACGTTAAGTTGTGAATAAGTATCTAGGTTTGCATGTGGGTGAAATCTGTGGTCATGTAAGAGACAAAAAAGCAAAAGCATTCACATGCAATTAAACTCACAGTATAGAACGTTATTCATAGTTCATTGAAGGACAGTGTTTCAATTGAAATGCCTGTGGAAACATTTGGTCTCGGAGATGAAATAAGAATTTAGCCGTTGTATTCCAAACAGAAGAAAAAGATAAATCGAAAAATTTGATGTAAAACTTTTTTTGGCCTTTATGTCCCTACATAACACCACGGGAAGCGGAAAACTTCTGTACTCAAATCTGACAATTAACTCACTTTGCTGTCAGGTCGCATGGGGACAACCAATTCTACGCTGCCATGGGTCGAATTATTTTGTAGCGGACTAATCAAAGCTTCTGCCATTTAAATTTACAGTTCAATCGCCTTTTTAACTGGTTAAATTTTATCGGAACAAGCTTTTACAAGCGCGGCTATCTTTGAACCCCATATGAACCGAATTTCCATGGTAAGTTATTAATTACCCATCTTGCGATTCAAAATTAACCCTTATAAAATTTCGATTAATATAATTACATGCGGACGGAAGCTCGGATGAACAAAAACATTACCGCTATGACGATAATTTTGAAAATACCCGGCAACCGGTCGGAGGCGTAAAAAAAGTTGTTAAAGGGAAGAAAAAGAGAAGGTGGGCAAATAGGATCAAGCTTTTGTGAAGGACAATTTAGACGCAATCCGAAGATTAAAAAATATTAAAAAACGAAGAATAGAAGAGCCATCAATATTGAATACCTTCTTGCCTCCCATAAAAGGTTGTTTCGTTATTTGGTTTACAACGTATATATATTTTTATTGGAGTCAAATTAATTTAATTTTGTAGTTAAATGAAAATTGCTACTAGACCTAGATTAATTCTCATATTTCAACGGATGATTTTTGTTTTATTCCATAGTTTCCGTGGTCCGCTTAACCAATTAATCTTTCAATAAATTAATCTGTATTTAAGGTATTGGTTGAGATAAAAAAAGTCAGTGTCAAAAGGGGAAAATGGCAAGCAGGAGGGAAAATTCAAAAGGTGAGGATGAGGTGGGAAGTTAGTGTCTGATCGGATCAAAGTCACGATTGCGCAAGTGGTCCCTGGGAGCCATAGCAATTATAGTGCACCTAAGGCGACTGCAACGGCTCACCTCTGGTTTTCATCCACGGTCCTTTTTTCTCAAGCCGAGCTCCTTCATTCTATCCTGTGACCCCTCCCAACCCTTGGTTCAAAGGAGGGTATCAGGCAGAGTTGGGCAAAATCTAACTAATTTAATCAAAACTCTTAATCATGATTGAATTAGTTAAATTTTGTCCAACTCTGTCTACAATGATCAACTTAACAAAATCCAATAGACTCAGGATAAAAATTTTGAGATGAGAGTCGTGCTCAAGGCCAACCTTCAAAAAATATTATCTCAAACGAAAACCAAAGTTATAAAATTATTCGACATGTCTATGTTATTACAACCAAGACCTCTAGATAGTTTATTTTCCAAATAATGTAAAAATCTCACCTTTCAAGTGGAATAAATTTTAATTCAAATATTTTTTTTTCATTAGCCGATTATGTGAGCAGATTTCAAAGCGTATCTTCTGTTAAGATTATTTATTTTATTTTTTATTATTATTATCATCATTATTTTTTGGCTTTTCATAACGGCGTAGTTTTACTTATAATTGGAAGATTAATATTTGTTAAATAAAATGTTGAAAAATTTTCGTTTTGTTGAAATAAATTTGTTAGAATTTTTTTAAAGTGATGAAATTGTGTTGTTTTTTTCATTTTTGGAGCACCCATTTGAATATGAGTTATCGAAATTTAGTCATAACTAACTATATTATGACTAAATTAGTCATGCCTTGTATTTAATTACTAGTCATGACTAATTTAGCCATCAATCACATATCATGACTAATGACTAAATTAGTCACTTACTACTAATCATGACTAACGTTCTGAGTGATCAATCATTAATCATTAGACATAACTAATTTTTACCCAACTCTGGTATCAGGGCACAAAATTATGGTGTAGCCCAGAGGGCGTGGCAACCTCTCTGAAGTACAAGCTGTTCTCGTGACGGCCTAGGGTCAGTACGGTCGGCAAGTACCATAGCAGTCACACAAGGGCCAGTGCACCAGATCCTGTCTGCATAGAAGGGGGAGAGTGTACGGTCATCTGTACCACTGGGTAAATGAAAACTTACAAAATCAGCTCGTCACATTGAGAATTATTTCGTGGTGGTGCGTGATGGCGCCCCTGGCGGGAACTTAGACAGAGGCTGTCTTCTGTTTGTTGGAGTCGTTGCGACCAGACGACAGCGTGTAAGCGTTGAGGACGTGCTGATTACGCTGAATAGTACCTCGATTGTGTGAGTAAGCGAATGGGAGCGAGTAGTGAATCGGCTTCTCTGACTCGAGTATGCTTTGCATTGTTGTGCATATGACGAGCGTGGTACCCTAGTGGAAGCGAAGGTTCGGACCACCTAGTCTAGGCCTATGCGTTCCTCAAATGCGCATGGCAGTTCTAGGCTGAGCTCGACAAGAGACTTTTGACCGAAGGCAGTGTTCTTCTAGGTGGTGGTTAGCAATCCCACTTTAAAAAATATCCACGGCCGAAGCGGATCCGTAGTTTCTTCGCTAAGGAAGTCCCCA
Source organism: Cimex hemipterus (assembly GCA_039619505.1). Classification (NCBI taxonomy): domain Eukaryota; kingdom Metazoa; phylum Arthropoda; class Insecta; order Hemiptera; family Cimicidae; genus Cimex; species Cimex hemipterus. The sequence goes on from CM077102.1 coordinate 31,207,467, forward strand.
CACTCAGGGAGATATAGTCGCCTTCCCTATCTAGGGAGAACAGACTGATGTATTTCGGCCTGTTAGCCCTTTGCGTGCGGCATACGACCCAATACACAACACAGGGCCACCATTTGGAGTGGCCAAGCAGAGAGCGATATTGTACTTGGCCCTTAGAGGCTGGGGCGCTTCTACACCAATGTTGCTCCGTGGTATGTGGAGGTGCGTCAGCTCTCATCTTTAGAACTAAACGAACGGGCCGAACAGGCCAGGTGAGGACGTTAAAGATCCTCTTGTCTTGGTGACGATGAGGACACGGGAGCAATAGCTAAAGTTGTAGAGTAGCGGCGTATCAAGGCGAAAGTCGTGGGTCGGAATGCCGGTTGTGACACTGACTTTTTGCAACGAATACGAATATAAGCGAATATTTTATTTTTTCTATTTTCCATAAATGGTTTGTTTCTTCCAAATGTACTTATCAAATTGATCGCAAGCTTTGATCACACATTGCTTCTCACACTTTGCTTTCAGTGTTTTTCCATATTTCCATATTGACCGATCCATGAGATATAAGCAACGCTATAGCGCTTAGTAACACAGATACGAGATCAGATATGTAAATCTTTTGCGGAGATGAGTTCCAATAGTTTTGAAATTAGGATTATTTTTAATCTACCCTCGTTTGTGGAGTGTCAAAGACGAAACGACAACTTTCCTCAAATCCAGCCGTCCTTACAAATTATTGACAGCTCGTAAACTTAGTACTTATAGGTTTAATCATTATGTACGTTTCAAGCAATACAAACGTTTAAAATCACAGAATAATATTATTGGCATTGAGATCAGAGGGAGACCACACACACCAAAAATAGATAGATAAATAGACATACAGATAGAGAGAGGGTGAGAGAGAGAGAGAGAGAGAGAACTCTTAAGCCTCTCTTAAAAAGCTAGTTCCTACTCACAGTTAGTTTTAAGAGTTCTTGTTTACTGGCTGCTTTTAAGTAAGTGGAGGTAGTGTTAGTACTAGTAGTCTAATTATGTAGTAGGACAAGTATACATGTATAGAAGGAACTATGGAACTATCTTTTAAAAAATTGAACAACACTCAATTTACCATTTATCATGTCAACTACACTGTTTTTATTTCTCTGTCATAATCATCCAACTTATACAAGCAATTTATTTCATGTTTCTGTTGGCAGAAGATTTCTTGTAATGTAAAATTCATTGGTGTTTATATTTAAAACTTTTTATAGTACTGAACCTCAATTTCATTGAAATTTCTCAAATTTTAACAACATAATAATGACTCAACCAATTTGTTATTTTCAAATTTGTAATAAATTATTTATCAATGTTAGTATATATAATAGGCTTTTTTTTTGTCAGCGGTTATTTATTTTGGTCAAACTCTACCACTGTTTTATGCTTAGAAAGCTTGTTTGCCCAGCATTTTTCACTTCTTCTTTGTTCGCCCAATCGCGCAATCGGATAAATGCCGCGTCTTCGTGGATACAAATATCAAAAGTTTTACTTTTTTGTATAACAACGATTTTATGTTGTTGATAGTAAAATCGGAGTATATGGCCTACGACATGTAGTCAAATAAGGTTTTTCTTTGGTACTTTCGTAATGCCTAGCTTACACTCAAATGGGGACTGCCCTGTTTCCATACGCATCAAAACTACTGTCTAAATCACAGAAATAACAATGCTAATATATTTCCTGATCTAATGATAATTGCAAGAATCACCTCAACACTCAAAAACGGCAATTATACCAATTTTTAAGACAGTTCGTGTTTATTTTTTTATCCCCAGCGAGAGTTAAAATGCGACAAGTTAAATCAACTTGATGACACCCTAACAGCATCAGTGAAGTTATTTCATAAGATTATTTTCACTGATGGGATGTAAATTGCGTCTTCTCTTCCTTTCCAGCGTGATGACTCATTAGGGGTTTTTCTTTCCTCTCTAATTTACAATCAGTAATTAAGTCTTTACGAAAGAAGCAGGCTCCGGATGTAATAAGTGTTATAATTATTTCGATATCAATATTTTGAAGAAATTCACCCCGTTGACATTTCTCTATTTATTCAGATGTATGTAAAAGTTTAAACAAGATCATTTATGATAAAGTAAAGATTATGCAAAGTATAGTTTAAAATATATAAAATATGTATTTAAATTATTTAAACGATAAACTCAAAGAACTTCTATTTATGATATAAATGTTTATTGTACTTTTACTATGCAATTACATATATCATACTCAACACACCAGACCGCATCACACGATATCTGAATATTATAAATTACACTATTTGGGCTTTACACCGCTAGCGAAAATAGGGGTGGTATGACCACTCTGCCTCCGGGGAATATCTAGTATTCGCCCATGAATAAATGAGATCTGGGTCGTTTAAATGTATTTATCGGTTAGGATGAAAAGGATTAGAAATAAATCGTATTTTTAGCGATGTACTGGGTAATTGTATCGAAAATGTACTCATTTTGATCGAACTACTTTTATTTTAGGAGAAAATATATAAATTTGAACATTTGCAAAGCATTAATTACATGGCTAATTACGGCTGCCAAAATTCGCCTTTAAAGAAAAAAAAAAACAAGAAATATCTACTAATATTAAGTAACAATAGTAATTTTACAGACAACAATAAATAATTATGAAAATTCAAGTTTAAAAAAACATTTATTTTCTAATTATCAATAATAACGTTCAATTAATTAATCTGTATTTAACCTATTGGTTGAGATAAAAAGAAGATTGAAGTGGGAAGTAAGTGTCCCGGTGGATCGAAGTCACGATAGATCAATGGTAGAGCAGAGGCGTATTTAGCCGAAGGTCGTGGGTTCGAATCTCGCTCGTGACACTTAACTTTTTATCTCAGCCAATACCTTAAATACAGATTAATTAAGTGAAAAATATTATTTGGTCATGCGGACCACGAAAATTAGTGAATTTAATAATAACATTTATATAATAACAACATATGTAATAACCGTAAATTATTATAATTAAAATTAAGACACATATGGATAATAAATTAACAATTTTTTAATTATTTAGATAACCTTACAAAATTATAAAGAAATATTACGTTAACAACGTTAATGATATTATAATAATCAAAATGTATTATGCCTGCAATAACAATAAATAAAAAAAGACAAAAAATTGAGTACGACAAAAAACACATTTTTATATTTGAAAAATTAAAATTATGACTTCACTGAAAAAAAAGATAATAACGCAAAAATGATTTTAGACGACAGATAACCAATGTAGTTTATATTCCAAAAAAGCGATCATTACTGTAATTATAACTGTGTCCCAAAGATTGTATCATTTCAAAAAGTTCAGAACAAAATTTAATTACTATCCTTGCCAAACCCGCAACAATATAAGAAATTAATTTAGTAGAGCTTATGTTTTGCCTACTATCCTATCAGAATATCATTTGCAGATGGATTTTTTCAGGAATTTCGATTTTGTTTGGCTGCAGTAGCAGTGGCTGCCGTGTTTTTGCGATCGTCTTGCAGTAATTCTCGAGATGTTGTCTTTAAGTATTCCCTGAGTAGAGTGTTGGAGGACATCATAGGTAGATACTAACTTAGCTAGATACTTGCTCACAACCTGAGTGAACTTCGAATGACCTTCTTCATCAGAGTTGCAGATTCCTCATGAATAATTCCAATTGATTTTGTGTCTCTCAAAGTGAAGAGGGTCAAGGTAAGAAGTACTTTCAAGTCAGGTTTTAGCCTAAGAACTTCTTTTCAAACAATAATGCTTTAGCATAATTTCTTCAAAAAGTGTCTCATTTTGTTCAACCACACAACACGTACTCTGTCTGTTTGCAAACGAGTATTTCCTTCTATGATCGCGTCGAGCCTTTCAGAGAATGGTCTTGTTTTGTCTTTTATCACTGCCAAATTCGAATCTAACAGATGTTTTTATTGAACCTCATAGTGGAGCATTCTACATGGTTCTTTCTCCCATAGTGGTTTCCACACAACAGGACATTTTCACTAATCTGATTAAGCTCAGAGGAATTTTGAGTTCAGTTGTGCAGAGTTTGTTAAATCATATTAATAAAATGTATTACCATGAATGGAGAGACTGCTTTATATTAATATCAGCAATATTGAGTACTCTGGGAACAGTATGAACAGGACTAATCATTTTTATTCAGAAACCGTACTACCGTCTGGTGTGATGTAGGTTTCAGAAAAACATTTTCTTTATTGTGCCAACGTTTCGACCTTTATTGAGATCATCTTCAGGGCCTGGGTCTTACAAACAAATACATTTAGGATACACCGCATCTCAAGATTTTTGAATAATTATCGATTAACGATCACTAATTACCAAATATTAATAATTTTTTAAAGTATATATCGCTATTATATTTGAAATGTATTTTGTATTTATTTTTATCGTTGACTGATGTTGCCCGGAAGAGGGATTCAACGGATGATTCTAAGAACCATCATACACAGACTTCCTAATCCAAAACCTCCCAAAAAAATAAAAAATAAATAAAGGCTTCTTTCTATAAGGGTCTCCTTTTTACATGACCGGCTGAATTTGTCTTGAAACAATGACGCTATCAAAAAATAGGTTTTAAATTTTTTTAGTCTACATTCAAATTTAAACCTTTTTTGGGATTATACAGAAAACCTCATGCCCAGTTCTACTTCAAAATTTTAAATATGATCCTAGAAATTCTGACAAATCGTTTTAAAGGATTTTGTGCGCTCGGATTTCATGCATTTTAAATTGGTCAAAATATGCCATCATTATGGCAAAACATTTTAACAGAAATCAATAATCTCATTTCATGTTTGAACTGCGTCACTTGGGTAAAGACGCAAAGATTTGCTCTTTTTAATCAACTCCACTGATGCTCAGAGCGAAAGCCGGGGGAGATGGATTGACAAGCGTTTTCTATCCTTTGCCGCAGTTTTCCAACTGAGGTTGCTAGGCTATGATTGGCATAACCCTGTTTTTAAATGGCCCCATAGAAAATAGTCAAGTGGAGTTAATTCGGGTGACCGAGTAAAACAATAGAACGTGTCATGAGGTAAAAAAAAAACTTTAAAAAGGTGTTGCAGGATGTATAGGGTCGTATTTGAAAATCTGAAATTGAACTCGACGTGAGGTACCCTGAATAATTTTTCGCCAAAAAATGTAAACATTTGAAACTAGATTTTAAAAATTTTTTTTGGTAGCGTCATTGATTAGAGAAATTCAGCCTGGCTACCTAAAATGCACACTCGATAAAATTATACGATTATAATCGGGGGTACGATTATACAATTCGTAATGACGATAACATTCTTGTTCTGAAATATGTCATAAAATCCGGAAACAAAAAATTCCATAAATTTCTTGCACTACACCAGGATCTCTTAGTCCTACCCTTAACGTTCCGTATTACAAATGCACTAGAAACCTTGCTAAACCTACCTCCACTAGAAATATTCATACAGGGAGAGGCTAGGAAAAGCTCATTCTGACTCCAAAAACAATTAAATTGGAAAGGAACCAAACAATTCGGGCACACAACCATAATCAACAAAATCAGACACCCATTACTAGAAATGGGGACTGACTATATGGTCCCGGAAACAATCTTCACAACCTCGTACAAAATCTCAACAGACTACAAAGGAGAGGAAGAACACAAGAGAACATCGGATACAATGATATGGTATACAGATGGCTCCAAAACAAATGAAGGAACTGGATCAGGTGTTTTCTAAACAAGCCCAAAATATAGCAGTCAAACTCATTAAGGAAGTACACCTCGGTCTTTCAAGCAGAAATACATGCTATCAATGCTTGTGCCCTGGAAAATCTTAAAAGAGGTTACACTGACAAAAAAATCCTCATAAGATCGGACAGCCAAGCAGCTATTAAAGCACTGGCATGCAAAAGTATTACATCAAAACTAGTCAGTGAATGCATCCACAATCTCCGAAACCTGGGAGAACACAACAAGGTAACGGTATCCTGGGTGCCAGGGCACAGGGGAATTTTGGGTAATGAGGAAGCAGACAAACTGGCCAGAGGAGGATCCGCAAGACCATATATAGGCCCCGAACCTATCCTTGGGATATCGAAAACAAACATAGAATCCTCCATCGCAGAATGGATCCAAACAAAACAAAGAGAAAAGTGGATAAACTCTAGCAGTGCTAGACACAGTAAACTTATGATAAAACAACCCTCACCAAAACTAGCAAAAACACTACTACAATTGGAGAGGGCAAAACTCAGGGTGTGGTGGGACTACTAACCACTGGCATCTAAGAAAACATCTGCACAACATGGGCTCAAAGTAGGTTCAACCTAAGGTATGACCAAGAAAAGGGAACCTAATTGCAGCAATAACACTCAATGACCTGATACTTCTCAGAAAAAGGATTGAGTCTAGTGACTAAACTAAGGAACTGGGAAGGTACAATAAGCCAGAAGGCTGCAGTGCCTGGGGCATACAAACCCGGTCTCCTAATATCCTTTCCACCATACGATACCATACCAACATCCTGTATTATTCCCAATAATCCTCACGGCAAATTAAAGCGGCAGTGGCCTCGCGACATTAGAAGGGTCACCATCACTGGATGGCTCTTAGCGTTCTACTGCTAGATTTTTTTATATTTATTTATTTTAATATCCATATTTTGTTTTAATTATTTTTGTATCCAATTTTAGCAAGTTTTACTTTTGGTACACTGTTGTAAAAGGAAAAAAGTTATAGAAAACTTCCATTTCATCCCCACCTTTAGAATTTTCCCTCTTTTTTGCAATTGAGGTGGGAAGTTAGTCCCCTAGTGGATCGAGGTCACAATAGCTCAAGTGGTAGCGCACGGCCGAAGGTCATGAGTTCGAATCCCGCTAGTGACACTGACTTTTTTTATCTCAACTACAAACCTTAAATAATTGAATGATAATAATCGGACCATGAAACATAAATAACTACCAAATTTCAAATTTTATTCTGTTGGGCTTAATTTATTACATGAGACTGGATTTTGCTTTTAAATAAAAGATCAACAAACGGCAAATCCTTTGTCAATATAACTAATTTCTATTCGATTTTTAACAAATTGATTTGTTATTTGATCGATCATTTTTAATATGAATCTATTCAATAGTTAAGCAATGACAAAAACGAAAAAGTATAATTGTCAAATAAAATAATTATTGTTATAAGTTTATAATTTTCGTTTGGAAAAATATTCAATAAGAAATACTTTCTTATAATTATGTCAATATTTTCTATTATTTTTTTTAAATATTATTAGTATTTTGTGTATTTTTAACTTGTACACCAAAGAAATCTTAATACACGAAACTCGCTAATACATTTTAATTGTATTCTGTTTTATTCTACAAAAATGAACTCTTCTCTTGTTGGATTAAATTTTTTGTTTCATTACTTATACATTAATTCCGACGTGACGTTACTCTTAATTTCCCTCCTTCGCGTCACTTCCTTATTAAAACTTTTCCATTAAAAGTTACTATTTTTTTATTTGATTTCTCGACAACTTATTGCGTGGAGTTGCCCTATTTTACAGTGTTGGTATAATTCAAGCTATTCCGGACGTCAGATAAGCCCTTCTTAAACTATAATTGATAGACTTTCCACAGACTCCAAGTTAAAATGATTTGGCTTCCGTGCTAATTTACTCGTATCAATCGATATTCCGTAATTTCCGCCTATGAAACTAGACAATGATAGAAATTTGTCAAAACCAGTGCCAAGACGTTGCTACTTGAAGATTTGTAACTTTTTTTTTTCAAATTCTCACATATTCTGAGCCAAATAATGTTATTGTACTGCATTGCTTTTAAAATGTACAAATTATATAAATCAGACTGCTTAAACTTAGTTTCTTAAGACTTATTGTTTCCCCGAATCAAATAAGAGGAAGGATGTTTATTTATTTTTTATAATTTAACTCAACTATACATAAAATAAATTCAGGGTCATTAAAGGCAGTGTATCCTCGGATTTAGCTTATAATTATTCAGAAATTTGTGATGTAGGAAAAGCATTTTCTTTATCGTGCCAACGTTTCGTTCTTTATTGAGATCATCTTCAGCTCTCAAAGTGTTTGTCTTCTCTGTAGTTGTGCCATTTTTGCGTGTCGTGTTGAGAGTGCTACTAGTTTGAATCGTGTAGATGATTTCAATAAAAATAGAAAAGTTGGCAAGATAAAAAAAATGTTTTCTGAAGCCTCCATCACACCAGACCGCAACTCACCATCTTTCGAATAATTATCGGTTAACGGTCACTTATAACCACGCATTTAGCTTATAGATAATATCGATTCGCTGTTAAGGCCATAACCCTTTTGCAAACACTTTCTCGAATACTTGCTTCCAGCTATATTAAAAATACCTTCAAAACACCTGGAATTCTATCGTAAATACCCGTACAGGTCTGACATTTTATGATACACCACTTATCAAGGAGAAGAAATTGGCAGCGAACATAAATTGTACCATGTCAAAAATGCTTTTATACTAGCTACTCAAGGAGACGTTAATTGCGTTGTAGACCTACTAATTAAATCCTGTCACAGGAAGAACCCCTTTCCATCACTAATGTATTAATTCTCCCAAACTCGAAGACAAATAGATTAGTTATGAAATTCTATCAGTGCCCAAGCACGGACTTCTGTAAACATTTCAAACATCCAGACGAATTCTACTTCATCGTGCTTTCAACAGCAATCCAAGCATCCATTGTGGAATTCAACCTATGCCTACTTTCTACCGTGCACCGACTTCACGACGTGATCCCTTTTCTCTCCTTAGATTTAATAGCTCGACTTGAATCATACAAGAGCATAAACTTTAGGCTAATGTAACGGAAGAAATACTTTGCATTGCTGTGCCATACTGAAAAATAAATAAAATCTATCAAGATATTTTAATTTTTTTTTTTAAAAAGATGGTTCCTACTATCCAAAAGTTGTTTCGCAACAATCCGGACCTTGAGCCCTTTGGCTCATTGCATCATACATCATCAGGAGCAACCCTGCATGTCGAAAACATACACGGGCTTTGGCCCAAAATTAAGTGTCCGTGTGCCAACCTCCCATGGCCTATTCTTAATCTAGTGAGGCCGTCCTTTCTTCTACGAATCAGATTCTCCGAAAGCCACCATGTTATGTTTTTTATTGCATTTTTACAAAAAAATATATGTAAAAACAGACAATCGTGAAAAACAAACAATAACACTTGCAGGTTCCCAGAAAATTCAGCATCCTGCTCCACTGTGAAGAAATAGCCAAAGAAAGGTCTTACATTTGTAATAGGTTGAGTGGTCGATCGTAGGTGGAATGCATTGAAGATGAAGCGAAGGACTAAAAATTGAAATCTGTGAATTCATTTCAGGTTAAATTTCTTAGTAGTGCCCATTTGACTGTCCAGAAAGGTTTGATATTAGTATTGTGAAAGGGAAACTTGCAGTCTGTATGGTCAGTTGGTAGAAATATACGCAGTGAAAATGTTAAAAATGATGAGACCAAGGTTCTTCAGTTTCTTCTTCAGCAAAATGTTCCACCCTGAAGGAACTCGCAGGATGTTCTTAATAAGGCAGGGGCATGGTTGACCTAGGTACCACAGGACAAACAAAATCTGATTCTGACATTTATATCCGATTCCTATGGCTTACTGCAATATTGATCGATCTAATTTGGCACAATACACAATATAAGAATGACTGACTTCGCCTGAGATTTAAACAAATTAGAAGCGTTACGTGACAATCGATACCAAATTATCATGTCATATCATGAAAGTAAGAAATTCACTTATGGTCAAATATGAAGTGGGTTCGACTGACTCAAGACAATGCACACAGGGCATTCCCAAGGGAAGCTTTACACGTCAACTTAGAATTGTTAACGCGGTGCTGGCCCAATTCGCAGAAAACGCGTCTACACTTGCCACATGAATGTTTTGTTGTAAAAACGGGCAAAAATAAATTCACAAATAAATCCTACTTGATAAAATATAACAATTGCCATCATTGTCAAGTCTTTGCCAGTTTGTCCTGTGAAGTACAACAGCTAACTTGGTCCGACCGCGTAAATTTTCCCGTTCATAAAGTGATATTTCGCCTAAATCACCATTATTTATACTATGTCCGATAAACCTACCCGTAATTCAGTACAGCTGTGGCATACGGGCCTCAGATGCGATCTACTACATCAACAAAAGTTCAAACCGTCCAACAAGACTTTCTATACTTCTATCTAGGGATTTATTCCATCCTGATCCAAAACGAAAAAATAATTTTCTCCCCAGTTATCTAACTTTTGGATTACAGCCGGAACTGTCGGCCGGTGGTGAACCTCTGTCTTTTGATATTTAATTTTTTTAAATAAAGTTCAATTCTGGTGCTCTTACAAAGTTTCATAGCCCTTTACATATTAATCACATTCCACTAACGAAACTGCCTTGTTATTAAATTTTTATTAAGAATAAAACATAAGCAAAGAAGTTTAAATTTGCATATTGACTTTAATTGGTGGTGAACAGCATTAAAAAAGTAATTAATCATTAATTAGTTACAATTTAAAGCGTATAGTAAAATTTTATGATAACAAAAATTATTCATCATATTAACTTTGATAACTTTAACGCTTTCTAAGAGAAGTAATGCAGAATCTGAGCATTTTTCCCTTTATAACTAGTGATAAACTGTCTTTTATTATACTTTTTGTTCTAAAGAACCGTAACCTTTATTTTACTTTTGGGTTTAGTCGGTTGTTGAACACAATCCCAGTTGTCTTTATAGCATAAGAAGAGAATTGTTCTTCTTTCAAATCTTTGACACGAACCAGAATTGCTAAGATAATTAATGACCGTTAATCAATAATTATTCGTAGGTCGTAAGTTGCGGTCTGGTCTGATGTAGGTTTCAGAAAGATACTTTCTTTATCGTGCCAACGTTTCGGTCTTTATTGAGGTCATCTTCAGGGCCTGGGATTTACATTGTTTTCATTTAACAAATACATATACGATGTGGGGAAAAAAGGTGAATTTATACAATGGAAAACATTTTTTTTATATTCAACCAAGTATTTCTACTCGCTCAAAGTGTTTGTCTTCTGAGTAACAATGTTTGTAAATCCCAGACCCTAAAAAAAAGCATCTCACGATTTCTGAATAACCACCCTTAACCCAAAAATATGTTAACCCCGAAGTTGACTTTTCTCATCATATGCTTGATATTTTTTCTGGCTTTATGATCTGTGCATATTCACCAAATGACAATGTTATAAAGTAACGTAACGTAAGAAAGTAACGTGATAAAAAGGGCAGAGGCGAAGGTGGGAATTGAACCCCTGACCGCGGGATCTCTTAAAAGTCGAGAATATCTCCCGCTGACCACTCAGCTACCCCGGCCCGTGCTTTATATATGTTACACAAATAATCTCCTAATGAACTCATTATTATCAAAAATCTCACGACAGTTCTATAAAATAAATAAAAATTTGAGTTGATTTTTAATTGTGTTGTTTAAGACTGGTAGTTCTATGAAGTAGTAAGGATTAATTAATTTAAATTGTAATTTGAAGTTAATCGCGGCAGACTTTATACATTTCATTATTCGAATTTTGGAGTTTGTTATCAATAAAGTATGTTAATTTACACTTTCTCCTCTATCGCCTCAGAGGCGCGTTATATTTGGCAACAAAACCCTCTCATCACGAGGGAAAGTAAAACACCCTTTCATGGCATTGCCGTTTTCATTTTGAACCCCTTTTGCATTTCTCTAGCGAATAGCAAGTCTTTCTTTGGGAAATATATACAACATGGTAGACATCTATTTGCATTTATATTCCCCGAGGATTTAATTGTTTAAGCGTTTCGGTCCGGATTCTAATCTCTCATCACGCACTGACTTGTAGTTTATTACAAGCAGTTTTCTACTTTTTATAAAGAGTTCACTCTTCTCTTGAGCTTACACGTATTCACCCATTGAACCATTGAAAGTCCGAGAATATAAGAACAAGACTTTCAGGTGTGCACTAGCACGGAAATCTTCTATGGCAATCTTCTCGACTGTGATTTTCGAGAAATCAGTTCTTTGAAAACCAAACAAAATTTTCTTGTATTGATAATAATTGTGATGAAAACTCGCGAAATATTAGACATTGTTTTTTATTTGTTAGAGATAGTGTGACAGTGCTCCTCCTCAGCCTTTTTTATTTACTAATATTCATTAAAAATCTGTTTGTCATTTTTGGAGGCTTATGATTTAAGAGTATGCTCGCCAAGTGCGGCAGGAAGTATTTGTAGTATGATAGCTATTACTTTATATCACAAACTGATTTTTATGGATATTTGTAAATGGATAAGCCCGAGCGTGACATTATAATTATGATCCTTCACCATCTTTATTATATTGGCCGATCATCCATTCTTTAAAATTTATTACTCTTGGTTTGGCAAAATATGTTTTTTTATTATATATTTACTCCTCTTAATCAGTTGAAAGGAATAAAAATTATTCAAACATCAAGAAAACACGAATCATTGAAATCATATCACGGATTAGATCAATTAAATTAAAACGCCTACTATGATAATATTGAAAACTTCATAAATTAAGCTTAACCTGTAATTAAAATTTTATACAGTAATTACCTTTATATTGCATTACATTCAACCTGCCGTTTAAGTAAGTTAAGTTTAAGTATTATGCATGGTTTTACATTATACATTTGTTCACCAAGATCACTTAAAAAGGCTCATACACGTTCAATATGATTGCGCAATAATCGGGTTTGTGCAATAACGTTGATTTTGTGTAATATAAATAATAGTACATTAAGATTGAAAAATACCTTAAATATTACGAAGCTACTAACTCTAATGATTTAATTGCAAAATAAACCTTATAAATAAAATAAAACAAATGGTTATATAAAGTAAATGTCTGAATGCAAAATAAAATATTGAAAAAGTGTAAGGATCAAAAGATCCTTGTTGATAACATTCGGTAGAGTAGAAAAAATGAACATTCATAGCAAAGGAAAACATTAAAATAAAGGTTTATAGTTGAAATAAAGAAGTAAGTGGCAAGAGCGGGAATCGAAACCACGACCTTCGGCTAGATACGCCGCTCTGTAGCACTTGAGATATCATGACTTCGATCCACTCGAAAAATGGCAAAAAAAACGGTAAAAGTGGGGTTAAGATGGGAAGTTAGTGTCTGATCGGATCGAAGTCACGATAGCTCAAGTGGTAGAGCAGTGGCGTATCTAGCCGATGGTCGTGGGGTCGAATCCCGCTCAAGGCATTGAGTTTTTATGTCAACTAAAGACTTAATTAACTGATAGATATCAATTGGTCAAGCGGACCACGAAAATTAATCAATTAAAATAAAGATTGTATTTCCAAAAGCCAGAAAGATACTCTCCACTGTACCGAGAAGCAATATAAACCCACTCTTTACAGGCCACGTTTTAAAAACCTAACATACATTTTTTTAAAATTATAAACTATAATTACTGTACACCAATTATTTCTTTATTGCTTCCACTTTTACTTTTGTTTCTTTTTGATTACAACATATTTCTTGTACCGTTAATTTAATTATAACTTTTTCTTTTTTAAATTGTTTCCCTGTATCTATCTAATTTTGTTGTAAACTTAGTCACACACTTTGGAACAAGAGGAAAAATAAAAGTCTTTCGAAAGTTACAGGACGTTAACTCCTGATGGAAGGCCGATACAGCCAATGGTATAAAGCTAATTTATTCTTTAAAACAAAATTGTAGTAATATCTTTTTTTTTAAACAATAATTAAGTTTTCTTATTCTTAACGACTAATGATTTTAGGTGGTAGCAGTTTTTAAAATAGGAAACAATCTCTTACCGAGGGGATGCTACAAAATCATTTGTCATTATGGAAAATCATTTTTCATCTTGGAAAATATTCAAAGTTGGTTAACTCGTTTTTAAAATTAATTCGAAGGTTTAATACCAGAGTAATTTCTCGAATAGAACCAATTAATGATAAACCATAAGCATCACCATAATAGGAAAATTAGGTTCCGGTGGGTATATGACCTCTAAAATGTACATTATCCTCTCGCTTGGATATAAAGTTAAGTACATACAAACAAGAATCACCGCCAATATCGAGGTGTTAAATATTTTGCTCGTGAAACATTTTTGCCTCCGTGTCAAACAATGAATACTTTTAACAAGTCATGAATACATTGGTCAAGCAATGAGCTCAAATACCTCCATAATCCACTCTTTTCATAAAGCAGATATCTGAATACAATGGAAAAGCAAATGTTTTATAAATACTTGTTGAAAACTTACGAGAGAGATGAAAAAAAAATTAAATTTAAGTTCATAGTGTCGACATTCATTGCATAGCAAAACATTAAAATAAATTCACTAGTTTTCGTGGTGCGCTTCGTCTATTAATATCTTTCAATTAATTAAGGTTTTGAGTTGAGATTAAAAAAATCGGTGTCAGGAGCGAGATTCGAACCCATGATCTTCGACTAGATTCGACGTTGCTCTACCACTTGAGCTATCTTGACTTCGATCCGATCCCATCTCAACCGCACCTTTTCAATTGTCCCTTCTTTTTGCCATTTTTCGAGAGGATCGATATTTGAAGTGGTCTATTTAGCCGAAGGTCTGAAGTTCGAATCCCGCTTATGGCACTGACTTTTTTATCTCAACTAAAAACCTTAATGAATTGAATGATTAAAATAATTATCATTGAGTTTTAACATTCATTTCATATCCAAAATCCGCTCATCTTCCAAGAATACCGAGAAGCACCCCACAGGCACGCCCGAAGTATTGTAGCTAAAATTCAGTGTTTATTTCGTGATCATAAAAAAAAGTGTGTTCCGATGTTATATGAATTAATATACTTCATTTTATTTCATTAAATTCACTAATTTCGTGGTCCGCTTGACCAATTAATTGTAATATATTCAAACCATTTTCCAAACTACAATAAAGATTATATGACTTAATTTTACGGCAAACCCTTGAGAACTACGACTTTCTTTTGTTTTAAAATTTAACACTTCTGTTCATGCAAGAATGGGCAAAATCTTACCTAAGTAACTGGACTTCTTATCAGGTACGTAGATAAGATTTAGCTAAATTTCTCAATATAAACATTGATATTTGTAATTTATTCCTATTCTTTTAATTAGGTTTTTAAATACAATGATCATGATTTCATCGTCTTTGGGTATATTTCCTTATTACAGGCGAAAATATTTGTTTTTTAGTTTTTCTGTCAAATATCTCGTGAAAAAGTCTGTCAAGGTTTCAATCGTTATACTGGTCTGTCCAACCCTTTCACTCCTGGGCAAAGACGTTTGTCGTTGAAATGTGTTGTGAAGCATGGGATCGAACATCAACAGTAGTTTATATAGCTTTAATAACAAAACTATATATAATATATTTCAATTTAAGAAAAACATGCAACAGCGAAAAATCCGATTAAAAATTTCTAATTTATTAACAAATAAATCACTGCAAAAAAATGAAAAAAAGACATTTTTAATTTATTCTTCGTCTATTTAATTAGCATAACCGATATATTTTTGTTAGTTGCATTAAATAAAATAGAAAATACAAACTGAAACAGACAAATGGTTAATCACCATTTTTTCCCATCAGATCCTAAATGATTATGCAGCGAGTTGGTAGAAGAGAACAACAATTGTAATCTTTTTAAAAGTTAGTTCCTGTTCACAGTGAGGTGTTATCAACGATACGGATTTGGAGCCTACAGTTCATCGTCAGTTTGTACGAGCTCTCGTCTCTTGACATAGTTTGAAGACTTAAACCCCTCGTCCCTGGCCATCGTGACGTTCTAATTATCACGGGGCAAAAGCGGGAGTTATCTTAATATAATATATTGTAAGAATGGTAGGGGAACCGAGGGGTTCAGTTTTTGCAATTCATGTCGAGAGACTTAGTGCTTCATCGATCTGATGATGAGCTGTAGGCTCGAAATCCGAATGGTAAACAACTTGCTGCGAGTAGAAACTTTTGAAAAGATTGAACTATACATTCACTCCAACAGTTACCTTTTCCAACAATTGTAACGCTATTATGTTTACTGATGAGTCACATTTCTGTCCGGTCGTTTCAGTTGCTTCTCCTATCACTATACAGACGCGACCAACTGTGCTATCGTGACTTCGGTCGTGTTCAAATCCCGCTGGTGACACTGGCTTTTTCATCTCAACCATAACCGCAGATAAAAAGTGTAATTAATTTAGTTTATTCAGTTGTGCTGTAATCTTTGTAATCAAAATAATTAATAAACTTATAGTCCAATATATTAGACCACCGCCCTACTCAGCCGATGTTCGTGGGTTCGAATCCCCCTCGTGACATTTTTTCGTCTCAACCAAGACCTCAGATAAAAATAATAAATTGATATTAAAAAACTAAGTCAATTTTTTTACTCAGGAAAACATATTATTGATATAAAAATGCAATAACAAGTTGAATATTTAAAACATAAAACAAAAATATAGGATGAACAGCATATGTTTAACACCCTTACCTAACATCTTGTAGCATATTTTCATGTTATATGCGCTTAAATTGTTTTTATTTCTTAGTGCTTTACCAGTTTTATGAATTCGGTCCAGAACGAATTAACATCGCTGTAAAAGCAATGGCTATAAATCTTTCACATTTACTTTAATAAGAACATTTCATGTTTATCTGCTAAATAAATGTTTATATCAAGAGTTCAGAACAATTTTAGTACAAATAATAGCAGAAATAATTAAGGTTTTTAGTTGAGATAAAAAGTCACTGGCGCGAGCAGGATTCGAACCCACGATCTTCAGCTAGATACGCCGCTCCTCTACTACGTGAGCTATCGTTGCTTAGAGCCGTAAGTTATATGAATTATCGAAACTTGAACAATAAAAATTTCGATATGAACAAATACATCAAACCCTGGTAGAATTGAATGAAAAATCACCACTGTTATTCAAAAAGACGTCTGCGTAATTTCATTTAAAGGGCATCAAAGAATCTTTTTGGACGACTGAGTTCAAAGAAAACGGAAGATTACTGAAGTAGCCTCTGGCAAGTTAGTCCAAGCGAATGGCTTTCAAGAAAACCGTTAGCTTGCATCCAATGATTAAGACAATTCCAATCACATGTCCAAATCGTAACCCATTCGCCAATAACCATAAGAAATTTTCCACTCCACTAGGATGTTTTTGGACGAATTTTATCACTTAGTTGAAAATTCTGATTCCCTCCTCAATAAATGAAATTTTGTTTTTCCTTATTGGAGGTACTGGAAGATGACGAAGCCTGGACACTTTAACAGTTGGGATATTGTAATAATACGGAATAATAGCATTGTATAAATTAATTTTTTTTAATCTAAAAAAATTTTCTAACAGTGTATAATTTTTTCTTTTTTTAACCCAAAATTTTCTCGCACAGTATAAATTCATTTTTTCACATCCTACGTGTATTTGCAAAATTTAAACAATATTTCTAAACCCCATGCCCTGAAGATGACCTCACTAAAGATCGAAACGTTGAGATAAAGTTAAAGACGATAAAGAAAACGTTTTTCTAAAACCTACATCATACCATACCGCATCTCACGATCTACGAATTATAATTGACTAACAGTCACTAAACACCACACCATAATAGGGAATTTGTCTTTAGAATGTAAGAACGTAGCTAATAATGGGGAATAAGCCGACCTATCAGATTCCTAATATTCCATGTCCAGTTGCTCTGGAAAAATGTCGATATTGAGCAATTACTGAAAATGTTCGATGTCTTTGTTTACAATCCAATGACTCGATGTTACGCTCTGAGACGCTGTGAGAGGTACGATCTATTTTATGCGACACGGACATCAACAGAGAATGAGGAAAGTGGCGTCCGTTTATTAAATAAGAGTATGGTCGGTGACGGTAGCGATAAGACAAAACAACTGTTATGTAAACAACAACCAAGGACCTAGACGTCGCCCTTTCCGAGTATAGAAATTTTTACACAAATTACTTTCAAAAAAGTTCATTAACATTTACAAATAGCAATGGTATAAAACGTAAAGAAAGTTAGTTTTACCTGGCGATTCTTACTTTGATTAAATCAACTTCAAAAAAAAGAAAAGCAGATTGACAGTGATTCACTACATATAAACAACAAATTAGACGGAAATAACAGAAACAATCTCATTTCTGTCATGTTGGCAGTTAACTCATGTGATTTATGTAGGTGTTATTGTGCAATAAATTGTGTTAAATTAAAAAATATTGTAGGGTATGTAGTCAACATTGTTCAATATTCACTAGTTTTCGTGGTCCACTTGACCAACAATATCTTTCAATTAAGTAAGGTTTTTAGTTGAGATAAAAAATCAGTGTAACGTGTGGGGTACGAATCCCGCTCGTGACGGCGATTTTTTTAACACAACTAACAACCTTACTTAATCGAAAGACTGTTCAATATGACTCACCTGAAGGTAACTAGCAGATTAGTATCTCTTCCCCAAATCTAAGGAGCAACTATAGCAGGGAGTTCAAAAACTAATTCAGTATTCATGGTTAAATGTTTCAAAAATTATTAGGCTTACAAGTACTCAGTCCATTGAGTAATGATTATTTGGACATCGTGAGAAGCGGTCTGGTATGCCGTAGGTTATAGAAAAACATTTTCTTTATCGTGTCAACGTTTCGATCTTTATTGAGATCATCTTCAGGGTCATCTTTACAAACGTTTTCTAAATCGTACAGGTACATGTAGGATGTGAAAAAATGAATTTATACGTGGCTAAAAAATTTTAGATCCAATCTAACTATTTGAACACTTCGAGTGAGTACAAAGATTGAAACGTTAGCACGATAAAGAAAATGTTTTTCGAAACGGACAACACACCAGACTGCATCACACGATCTATGAATAATTATTGATTAACTGTTACTAAACACTATTCATTGAATGTTTCAATGACTCTCTCTCTCTCTCTCTCTCTCTCTCTCTCTCTCTCTCTCTCTCTCTCTC
>CM077102.1:31226565-31252220 GCA_039619505.1 Cimex hemipterus
CTCTCTCTCTCTCTCTCTCTCTCTCTCTCTCTCTCTCTCTCTCTCTCGTTCTCTCTCTTATAACCTCTGTTTCGGTTGTGCTTTCGCCCAGAGTAATCAAAATGCAGTAAAGGTCGGTGACACTCGACGTGTTCATTATGTCACGAAAGTAACTGAATTTGTTTGGCAACAATATTGAGCTTCTATGCCCGCTTGCACAGGACATTGCTCAACTCTTCAATAATCTCTACAGGATTCAATTTAATTTTCCAAACCCGACAGTTGCGCAATAATATTGTACGTATATGGCCGCTTTAAATTGGGTAAATTAAGGCTTTTAAGGAGCAAGGTTACAAATCTTTTTGAGAAACGATCTATTAGGGTAAGGAATTTTTAGTCCCTAAATTGAAATGCATGTATTTCAATTTTTTCAAAAGCGTACTTCATGATTCAATTTAATTGTACAAACCCGATAGTTGAGCAATAATATTGTACGTCTATGGCCGCTTCAAATGGGTAAATATAACTTTTAGCGTGGAAAGACCCAAAACTAGACAAAAGAGCTTATCAATAGAAATGTTAAATGATGGGGTGAGTGTGGTGTTCAATACTTTCCAAAAGGATTAGATTCCGAAAATTTGCTCGATGTAGGCAAGTGTTCTTTTACTCTCGTTTTTATTTCTCTACCGCTTTGTCCTATATATTTAATATCACAATCATTACAATTGAGTTGGTAAACCCCGCTTTTTGCCAAATTGTCTACTCTGTCTTTAGGTCTTGAAAGGATGTTTCTAAGTGAGCCCGTACTTCGAAAATCCTAGATCGAGCAAATTTTCGGAATTTAAGGACCATCTAAAAGAAACAAAACATAAATTCAACCCAAATCTAAATACGAGAGTGTTGCATAGTTTCAACAAAGGGAAAGAACGAGATTGGTTTGAGAAATTTGAAATTAAAAAGTGTAAAATTGAAAATGGTGATAAATGCATTAATAATATAACAGATTTTGATCTACCTCCCATTATAATATGTATATAAATAATATCAAACATCCAAATAATTAAACTAATTATTTTAATTGTTACTATTTTTATTCTAATATTTTTGTGTTATAATTTCCGCGTTTCGCATGTTCAAATTGAGCGTCATTAAAAATCAGCTGTTAATTGGAACGTCGCGTTGGCGGAGGTATCATCGGTTTCACTTTGGCAATGCACGTCGAGAGACGTGGTTGTAGAAGTCCTTCAACCTGATGATGAGCTAAGAGGCTCGAAATCCGGTCGTTGCAGAACAACTTACTGTGAGTAGGCACTATCCTTTTTGGAAAGTAAAGAGCTTATCGTACTGGCAATTTTAGGAATTAAAATTAGAAAATTATAAACTTATAAGTTCCATAATTACAAATGATATATCTAATTTTAAATTCATATAGAAATGAATATAAACCAATAATTGTAGCAAATCATGTTTTTCTTATAATCTTGTTTATGCTAGTTAGATTGGACGTGTTATTTGTACCGTAATTACCGAATTTTAGGAAGAGAGAGAGAGAGAGAGAGAGAGAGAGAGAGAGAGAGAGAGTGAGTGAGTGAGTGAGTGAGTGAGAGGTATTCTCGTAATTTTCTAGTTTAATATCTAAATTAATATATTATCTATATATAAGAAAGTAAGTCTAAACTAAACCAAATAGCAAATGTAAAAGAACAAAAAAACATAAACAAATATCGACATCGACCTTTAGAAGGCAGAAAGTCGAGCCTTCTCCGTTGACCCTTTCACTGCTGTCGGTATATATAAAGAATGAAGGCGTCTTTTTTATTCAATGAGCCAAAGATAGGCAGGCGAAGAAAAGAACGGGAAAAACCATACCCGCAAAATTCTACAGTAAAGACAATATTAATATTTCTTGTTTTGTTTGAATTTCATGGTATTTTGTACGGTTACGTGCTTATTTTTAACAACAAGAATGGATTAAATATCCAGTAATATTTTTCCGTGAGCAAAGTTCATAATATCATTGCCTACTGGAAAATAAAGGTCATTCTTAAATTATAAACGGTGTATATTTTTCCTTCTACGTAAATGATAATTTAATCGCATCGGAAGCAGTGTGTAAACAAAAAAACAATTGAAAATTCAAAAAATTTACCCAACTGATTACAATATACAAATAATTCTGAAGCGGTGCTAAAAAAGTAGATTTGCAATTTATGATTGTTCCAACTTGAAAAGTTTCTTTGTTTTAACAATATTAATTGTTTTTAAGGTGGTTCAAGAAAGTTTTGTTTAATGAAATTTTGAGGAAGGAAGGATTTAGCTTTTCACACGTCAAATTTACCTTTTTTAATTGGGCATCAACACGTTTTAGAAGCAAATTAACCCTTTTCCCGTCAAATATACCATTTTTAATTTGAAATAAACACTTTTAGAAGCTGATTAACCCATTTCCCTAAATTTACCATTTTAATTTTAAATCAAAACTTTTGTATGATAATTAACCCATTTTCCCTTAAATTTGCCGTTTTAATTTGAAATTTTTACTTTTTAGAAGCAAAACATTTCTTTTCATCGACAAATCTAACATTTTTAACTAGAAAATCGACATTTTTTCAAACCAAATTAACCCTTTTACCTGTCGAATTTTATCTTTTTAATTTTCAATCAATTTTTAAAAATATCCTTTTTTCCGTCAAATTTACCCTTTTTAATTTCAAACCGACACTTTTCAAACTAAATTATGTTTTTTTATGTCAAATAAACCTTTTTTTTTACATCAAAAACATTATGGTGGCAGTATAAAATGTCAGAACATGATGTAAAATCCCTACATTTAAATTCTTAGAAGACAATATGAAAATTAATTATAATTAAAACTAAAAATCATGTAAAATAAATATACAAATGATCCTTATTTCACTCTGGCCAAAAGCCCGCCTATGTGATACGCATGCAGAGAGATCAATCCAACCTTGAAGGGTGCAATTCTTTGGCTCCTATAAAAAGCGCGTAGGAATGCGACATGAAATGAGATTTGTGCTCGACCAAGGCAGCGAGTATTTGGACTATCTGACTTGTAGAACAAGAGTCATTTTCACCAGACTAAGAATAGGTCATGCGAGATTGACACACGGCTTAACGACACTTACTTTTGGGCCAAATCTCGCGTATGTGTCCTGCACGTAAGGAAAGGTTTCTCGATGTGTCCCATCTAATTGAAGGGTGCAATTCTCTACCTCCTTACAGAGTGCAGGAATGCCACTAGATTTGAGAATTATGCTTGATCACGGCATCGAGTATTTGGATCCCATGAGTTCGATGAAATGGGGTTGTTCTGTTATGAAAACAATATTAGTTGTGAGTGCCTACTTTGTGTTGGGGGGGGGGGGGCGTAGGGGGGGCAACTGTACAACGGTGACACGGCGCACATCACTGTGAGATAAAGGACCCGGGTTCGGATCCAGCGGCCTTGCACTTGCATTCGAACCCGATATGTCGAACCCGGCGAAATGTCGAGAACCCGTTTGACCCTCTCACATCACACATTCAAGTCAATAAGTACATTCACTCTCAACACGACCTCAATTGGGCGAGTTGTACAATATGTGTAAAGGGAGGAGCATCGTATACTCAACCACCCTAATTGAATGAATTGTGCTTGAGCACGGCAGCTTGAATATGTATATTTGCCCCATGTTACCATTCCTGGGGGAACTAGGATTGTTTTGTCGCACATATTAATAGTTTTTTTTTTTGTGTCCCTAGCGTGTGTTGAAAGTGAATGTATTCACTGGGGTGAATGTGTACTGGCGGAAAATTAAGTATCACATCGACCTTCAAATATGTCAGTTCTATACTGTCAGAATAGCGAGTAGTCGAGTATTGACATTTCATGCCGTAGCTTTAGTGTATTTGTTATTTTAAAAAACAATTAATTTAAACTTAAAAAGAGTTAATTTGTTGCGAAAAAAGAGTTAATTTGAAAGTAACGCTTTTAATTAGATGTTAAATGGACGGGGAAAAGATTAATTTAACATGAAAAGCTGTAGTTATGACCCTTTCAGCCTATTTTTGTTACGAGCTTCTAAAATCACTAAGCCTATATTAGCTGCGATGATACCTGGTAAAAAATAATAAAATATAGAAAGAGCAAAGAATAGGCCAAGTTTCAATTATACTCCTTGAATGAATGCATTTAAAACATAGTCTGGAAGTTTTTATGACCTAGAGTGAAGGTTTTATGTCTTCAGTCTACCACAAAACCCAACGACTGAGCGGTTTCACATTTAAATTTCCTTAACCCTTTTTTTATGGAGGATGCCCCTTTTCCCTTTGCTGAGGTTTCAACATTACCTTTTCTCAGTCGAGACTGTTCCGTGGATAAACATTTGTCCTACGGGCCAAAGGGAATCCTTACAGCACTTGCATAATTCGACATCCTTAGTTGATTGGAGGTAGGAATCTCCGGCAACGCCCTGCTTCGAGAGCAAATTTCTAACCAATTGGCTAGAACACAATCAAAAACCTACCCCAGTGATGTTCAATATATTTTTATTTTGTCTCCAATTTTGTTGTTTTAAATACTTGAGAAAAATTTAATTTTTTGAAACAGCAAACTACATTGATAAGACATCGATGTAATAGATCAGATATGCGAAATTGTGGTTATTTAATATAGAGATAAGTTGGTTGGGATAGAAAAGTCAGTGTCACGAGCGGAATTCGAACCCCGACCTTCGGCTAAAAACGCCGCTACGCTAGCACTTGACGTCGATCCACTCGGACGCTAACTTCCCATCTCAACCTCACCTTTTTGAATTTTCCTTTCTTTTTGTCATTTTTCAAATGTCGTGTAATCACGATTAAATTCTCTGGAGCACTTATGAAGTGGCCACGCGGAGATATTTAGTGAAGGGATACTTATAGAACGGGGAATGTAACGAAGACGAAATATCGAAATTTATTGTTCAGACCTGTAAACCTGGACTGTTGGGCCGATTTCAATTTATGGAACGATCATACGGGGCCTTGATAATTTCGTAGAGCAAGTGGAGCATTTGGACACGTACGCGCCCTCACATAATCCTTGATTCGACTAGGACACCAGTAGGGAGTAAGGTAAAATTGGTAAAACCGTCAGCACACAAAACAAACAATTCCATATAAAATAACCCTAATTTTACTAGACAATTTAATTTACCTCACACCAAACAGAAGGCGAGCAATAACAAATAAAAAATGATTTGTGAAGAAAATGATAATAAAGAAAGACTCATCGAAACAACGCCGTGATATAATTCAGTTTTCAATACAGGTAACAGAAAAAGACCCACGAAGAAACCAAGAACCCAAAGTGCTACTCCAGAAAATATACAAAACACTAGACGAGTACTTATGCCGAAAATGGACTTGAATTCGGTGGCCATGACTAGATACAAACGAATAAATTAAAAACAACCGATCAACACCAGCATTCAAGAAAAATGGGGTAAGATGCTAAATAATTTCAAAAATACTAAAAAAGAACTATGTGATTTAAACTAAATTATGAGTAACTCATATAGAATCCCGTTTAAAAGTAAGAGAAAATCCACCATAAAAGTATATGCAATAACATATTTTTTTGTCGTCCCAAATTTACCTTGCAACGTAATGTTAGGTATAGTTGTTTTAAGAAAATCATTATAAACTAAAGACCCCCGCTATTAAGAAATTATCATTTAAGTTTAAATCAAATGTTACCTTTATTGAATACTCACGTGATAAAGAACTTGGGTATGCTATCACCTACATTTTTTGGAAAAACTTAAGAAAATTTATCCCGATGTCCGGTCAGACCGATTATGATGTAGGAAGTACTCGACTACCACATGTTGTCCAAGCCTGGTGTGGTTTTGAACTTCAGGAAAGCACAAGTATCAGGCTCTGAAGTCCATAAACAGCCAAGTGAGACGCACTGAACGGCCCAGAGCTTCCTCGTGCGTCAACAAACGCCAACCCTCGAAGAAGCAATCGTGCACTTGCAACCAGGGAAATTTTCGCGTTTTTGTCTTAAACAGCGCGCGTATCATCGGATTGCCTAAGT
This sequence comes from Cimex hemipterus, assembly GCA_039619505.1. NCBI lineage: Eukaryota > Metazoa > Arthropoda > Insecta > Hemiptera > Cimicidae > Cimex > Cimex hemipterus. The sequence goes on from CM077102.1 coordinate 31,232,627, forward strand.
GGCAATTCCAAAAACTTAAGCCGGGAACACACTTACCCGATGCAACGCTATCCTACTCGACGCTACGCGATCCCCTGTCCAGATTTTCGTTGGATCGCATCGAGTACAGTCGAAGACGAAAGAACCTAACGCTCATATTTTTATTCAAACTACAAGTATTATTGTCGTTATATTAATTACAACATACTTATTTTAATATAAAAATCATTAATTTTTTTAAATAAATAATTTTAATGGTTTGGTAGAAAATTGATCAAAACTCCAGAATACCATTTTTTGATATAATGAATTTAACAAGCAATTTATTAAATGGATTTGCTCATAAAATTGCACAATTTTCGTCGAGTAGCATCAGAAAAGGACACTGATATTTTTTGTAGTTTACTTCAAACTAAGTATAGGTAATTTTGCCGTTGTATTAATTACAACATTCTTATTTTAATGTAAACCAAACTAAACGAGATCAACAATCGATATGTTTTTATAAAAATTATTTCATTATGATGATTAGGAAGAAAATTTATCAAAAAACCGGAATAACTTTATTTAAAACAAGTTTAACAAACAATTTATTACATGGTTGTACTCATAAAATTTAACTAACAATTATACTCCTTTGCTCATAAAATATAACTATCAAATTAATCCATGGTTCTGCTCATAAAATTGATTTTATTTTCGTTAAATAGCGTCAGAACAGGGCACTGATTTTTTTTTTTTTTTTTTTTTTTTGCTTTATTTCAAATTAAGTGTACATATTAACTACAACAGTCTTATTTTAATGTAAATTAGATTAAAAGAGAGAAAAAATTCATACGTTTTTATAAATATTATTTAATTATGATGGTTAGGAAGAAAATTTATCAAAACTCCGAATAACTTTATTTAAAGCAATTTAAATTTAACTGAGAATGTATTACATGGTTGTACTAATAAAATTTAACTAACAATGGTTTTGCTCAAAATAATGCATTAAGAACAAAGAATCGTTGCGATTTTCATACTGATTATCGTGGTACATAGCGTGTAGCTACATGGTGTGTACCACGTACGTGGCGTGAGCTTGACGCCTCATAGATATGCCCACCCTGCCAAAACGTGGCAAAGTGTCGGGGACTAGCGTTGCATCGGGTAAGGCATTGTGTTTCCGGATTTACGGCCTTCCTAGTTCCTTGGGAGGGGCCGCGGTAGCCGAGTGAGAGACTCTGGGCTAGTAGACCCCGCGGTCGCGGGTTCGATTCCCGCCGTCGCCTCTGGCCCTTTTTTCACGATACCCTTCCCCCCAAAACACAAATACGCAATAAATAATTACAGAAAGTCTGGCTAGATATGCAAAGTTCATGAGGCCATTGAAAAAAAAGGTTCCTTGGGGAACTTACGCATACAAACGGATCCCATTCGGATTAGTGACCTGGGACCATTTCTTGACTAAATTAATGGAAGAGATTTTTTGCAATTTACGATTTCAATTGCTCATCATTTATTTTGCTTTCGTTGTCATACATTACGAGATGCCGAAAGAACACAAAATAATTCGAGATAGTTTTTGAAGGCACGTTTCGCTACGCGTCTTATGGCGCATAGGTAGAAAATCAAATCCCATCGCCGATTACTTATCATGAAAGCATGTAAAATATCCACCTGCTGAAGAAGACTGAATATCTTAGACTAGAAATTAATATCTCTAAAATAAATAATAGAAAAATCATGGGTAAACAGTTTTGTAAATGTATATTCCACCCCCTATATATAACGCAGTACTTTTTTGTACTTTCAAATCCTTACCAAAAGATTCTAGGAAAATAAAGCACGGGCTATTGTTAGTATATAAGAATGCAGAGGGGGAGATAAAACATATATAACTTCTTCATACAGCTATCTTCCCGTTATATTTTGATGGATTTATTTAAGAGACTTTACTTTTCGCGTGATTATTATTAGTTTCTCTCTAATTCCATAAGTTTACTTTTTAAAATTGTAATATTATTAGATGGTTAAGGCCTTAACGGTGTATCTGAATGCGCAAGTTAAGACCCACAACATTCCTAGAGAGCTTCAAGCTGCATTCTACGCTTCTGGTATTTTCAGCTGAACTAAACGGGAAAATTAAAACGTCGGATTGTATTCTCAATAGTTAACAAGAAGGTGGTAATCATACATTCTAGGGGTGAACTGGATAGCATAAAGTATTTCAACGTCAGAAAGAACATTCAAATTCCAAGTAATTTATCGACTACACTAGGTCGATAAAAATCTTACAGTCTAAAGGGCACTCGGGCATCAACAACGACTAAACTGTCGATTTATATTGGGAAAGGAGGTGATACAAAAATAAAAACTCGAGAACGTCCATGACATGAAGGTATTTTTCAGTCTAGAATCAATTTGGAATGGTGTACACTTGAAGGATGTTTCAGCAGACAGGGTTATCAATTCTCTTGCAATTTTTTTATGCTGTGTTTGCGGTAAAAACCTCGTAAAGCTACAGCTTACCAGCTCTTATCCACGTATGTATTTATTACCTTCACTAGTTTTCGCGGTCCTTTTGACCAATTAGTATCATTCAATTAATTAAGGTTTTTGTTGAGATAAAAAATGGGAGTGGGTTTAAATTTAAAAACCTTAACTAATTTAATTATTATGTTGTATATATTTATAATTTTTACAAGTCAATTTTTTAATTCAAATTTAACTAAAGAGTCATTATGTTTAAAAAAAAAAAACGGCAGTATATACTAAATAAGAGTACTAAAGCCAGAGTAAGCGTTTAATCGTTCTTTTTATCCATGAGCACAAATAGGAAGTTAATACTGAACATAATGTCTCCCTATGAAACTTGCCAAAAGCGCGGAAATTCCACTGCGTTTGATCCTAAAACGTGATCTCCGAGGGAAAACGTTGTAAGTAAATATTTACTTCCAGGGTATGTCAGTGACGAGGTGATAAGTAGGGACCGGGTTGATATGTGAAATGAAACATAAAATATCTTCTTCACATATATGCATTCAATTGATAAAGAAAAATGTATAAAATAAAATGCATTTAGTTATGCCTTTTTTTTTTTATTTAACAATTTACCCATATTAGTTGCTTGTTTAAAAATAGCGAATACAAGAAGGTAATATAATAGTCAGTTCGTGGTCCGATTGACAATTAACTTTTTCAATTAATTAATATTTATGAAATGTATTGGCTCAGATAAAAAAGTTGGTGTCACGAGAGGGATTCGAACACACGGCGTTAGGGTAAATACCCAGCTACACTACCAGTGTAGCTATCGTGATGAGAAGTTAGTGTCTGAAGTCACGATAGCTCAAGTGGTAGAGCGCGTATTTAGTCGAAGATCGTGGGTTCGAATCCCGCTCGTGACAATGAATTTTTTTATCCCAAGCAATACCTTTCATAAATATTAATTATTTGGTCACTCGGACCACGAACTGTAATGGATTTAATAATTAAACTGAAGTGTAACTCCACGAAAGCTCTCTGTGGCCTGATTATACGACATTTGAAAAATGACAAAAAGGAGGGAAAATTCAAAATGTGGGATTGAGATGGGAAGTTGGTGTCCGAGTGGATTGAAGTCACGATGGCACAAGTAGTAGAGCAGCGACGAGTCAAGACGAAGATCGTGGGTTCGAATCCCGCTCTTGACACTGACATTTCTATCTCAACCAATACCTTTTATAAATAATAAATAATTGAAAAATAATAAATAAACCTTTAATTTTCAAATTTATTTGAAATAATTTTTTTTTAATTTCCGCAAATAAAAACGTAACTTTCTAGTGCTAAAATGTCTGAGTATGTTGGTAATGTTTTTGATTATTTTCATTTTAAAATGGGGAATGACTAAGTTTTAATTTTTTACTTAATTTTCAGAAAAAATCGCCATAGTTTATGATGGGTTTTACTCTGGTCTCCCATTTCGTTATACTTTGTGGTGGAAATGATAAATCTAGTTCTCCGACACCCTTTTTACGCTCATTTTGTTAAATTTTTAATACTTGTTTCATTTCATTAAATATGGACGTACAATGTTCCTCGAAAGCTTGAAGAAATAACTGAGAGCTTTGTTTTCTTCCAAATTGGCTTTATTTTCATATTTGATCGAGATATTTATTTGATTTTTTTATCGTGGGTTTTATGGCAATAGAAAACGTAATTTTTTGCAATATAATTTAGCCTTCACCGATCAATCTCTGCCTATCCTCGCTTGGTAGTTCAATGTAAAATCTACAAAGCAATTATCTGAATTTCACTTGGCTGTTAGGCCAGTTTTGAGTGACAGCACAATGAACGCTTTAGTTCAAAAATTAATAATTTTATAAATTGTAAAATACGGTTGTCAAAGCCCTCAAAGCTCCCTTTTCAATCAAAACATTAAATAAAGAATAATATGCTCTTGATGTGACTTCGCCAAATAACACACAATTTTACCTTGGGATTTTGACAAACCTACAATCTGACAGAATTTAGTTGAAAAAAAAGTGAAAAAGCAAACGTAAAATTGAAAATAAGTTGAACCGTATGTCTGCCAAATTTGTATTCGGCAGCTAGCCATAGGATGGGGTAAATATGTAAATGCAAACTTTTTGACCGAGCAACGTAGCAAACATTACAGGCAAAAGCAAGGTTAGTATTCGTTTTTTGAACCGCAAAAAGCCTGTGAAAACATTTTTGAAAAAATTCTCAAATTTTTGGCTTTTTCAAATAAAAGCCTTCGATGCTGTTTCCGTAATCACAAAAATAATTTCAAATTTTCTCATTTGCGTCGAGGTTTCATTTGAAAAGTTCGATGGGATGGGGTCCTATAAACCTTTTGAGATGGTAGTAAACTGTACTGGTCAAAAACTGATAAATAGGTTTTATTATATTGAATTTTATATTATCACTCGCGTCCGCGTTTTGAAATGTAACTTCATATGCTAAACGATTTTGGCATTGGGCTTTGTTAAATTGTTCGAGAGCTATTGAACACGAATGTTCTACAAACATAGGCTACAAACATGAACGTTTACAGGAAGCTCAATCACAATTTGAACCTTTTATTTAACACATCCACTGTAATACATTTCCTGTTAATGATCTACTTACGGATCTACATGGTTTACCCATCAGTATTCCTCGCACGAACTGGAGGCATGATTTACACAGGTGCAGTACACAATTTCACACACTAAATACGGTCTTTATTCAAAATTAGTTCTAACTAAACGGCATTCAAGTCTAATTATTAACTTATTAAAGCTCATATAGTTAATTATAATTATTGTCTCTGAAGATTTCTTCTTGACTAAATGAATTTCTTCTCATAAATCCACTGTATTTTTCGTATTCAGTTTCTAACGTTTTACATTCTTCCCACTGGACGGGGATTCATTTCAAAATAAAATTAACAGGAAGTCGAATATGAATCCATAGATGAATCTGCACAAGGAAAGAAAGCATAATTGACAGAAAACACCACAGTGACTTCCACTTTGATGAATGAGAGTTATGTAATGCAATCACAAAGTGTGACACCAAGAGTAAATACCGTGAAGTTGAGAGCTTAACTGAAAAATCGTATAAAAATTGAACATAAGCCGAACAGAACTGAAAAACAGAATCGACTGTTATGTCCGACGACTTCTTGTCCATAAAGAGCATCTCTGCTAGGAAGAATTAGAAAAAAAACTAGTTAAAAATGAACTAGTAGTGTACTAGAAAAGTCTAATTTTAATAAACGATCCTCCGATCTAAGGCGACATTTGGTTTTTTAATACTAACTTCCCTTGTTGCTAGGAAGACCATGTTTACTCTAGCTACTCGAGGAATCGCGTGCAATCAGACAAAAATCAAAATAAAACAGGCGATTGTGCCTCAGAAAAAAAACTCCAGCATAGAGGGATCAGAAGATGGGCTACTAAAAAGCCTCCAGCCTCAAACCAACCTGTACCTATGGACTTCTAACGAATGGAACAGGCGGAAGCTGCAGACTTTATAAGGGCCTAGCAGCCCCGACTTCTGAAGAGACGATAAGTTAATCAAAATCTGGGGATGTAAGTGTTTAGGAAAGTCTAGTAACAAATTGCCGCGCAACCAATTGGCTATTAATGGTTCAGTATATCATACCATGAAATTATTGCCATACGATCATTTTGTTACTCTAGCTACTCGAGGAATCGCGTGGATTCAATCAAAACGAAAATAAAACAGGCGATTATGCCTCAGAAACAAAACTGCAGCATAGAGGAAAAAGAAAAGGAGCTACTAAAAGGCCTCCAGTCCCAACTCAACCTGTACCTATGGACGTCTGACGAGCAGAGTAGGCAGAAGCTGCAGAGGTCATAAGGGACTCCCTGGGCCTAGCAGCCCCCACTTCTGAAGAGACGATAAGTTAATCAAAATCGGGGGATGTAAGTGTTTAGGAAAGTCCAGTAACAAATTGCCCCTCAACCAATTGGCTATTAATTGCTCAGTATATTGCTCATACGATGAAATTATTGCTTAGAATACTTTTTGATTTGTCTATCTTTACGTTTGTAATATAGTTTAATACTTTAAAAATGTAAATTTAAACTAAAATTACTAATTGAATTGATATAGAAAAAAAATCTACTTTCCCAAAATTGATACTACTACTATTGTTAATGAAGGATATCTTAATAATAAATTTTTCAAGCAAATAAATAAAAATGCACTATTTTACATCTTTACGGAAGAATATACCCAGATGATACAAATCACCGAAAAATTGTTATATTTGGGTAAAAAATGCGTTAGATATTCATCTCATGTCCCTTATCAATAGGTTATTGAAATTGAATATCAAGGGCGGGGTTCTTTTCAAATTTTCCACTTCCGATATTCGTCCGTGCATTGCTTTATGCAGACATCTGAAATTACGAATCCGTGGCTTTTTCTTCATGGCTACCATAACAAAGGGGCTTGTCTGAATGTCGAAGTATTGATAAAAAAAAATCCTGATTTGTGTCACCGTTCGGCAAAACAACTTGGAGATTACGTTGCGAGCAGCAACATTTCTTGGGAAAATTGTAAGAAAAGCGTGGAAAATCACAATCTGTCAGGAATCAGTTGTTTAGTTGAAACAAAGCATTATTAAATTTCATATTCTACCGAAACTCCTTACTGAATATATTATTACTTAATGCGATGTAGATTAGAATAAATGGCCAAAAAAAATAAACATCAAACAAATTCACTTAATTTCATATTCATAAATTTCATAAAAGGAGCTCAATGTAATTTTGTGAAGTATACAAGCCTTTGTTTAGGTGATAAAAGACACTAGGCAACTTACTATGCGGAAACTGTTCTCTATTTTGGAGTCTGCATTTAAAACAGACCTAAATTTGTAAAATTAATTTTATTTGGTCGGACGAGTTCAATTTTATTTACCACGCTCTGCTACCACTTTTGTGTTCGACATAGGAGTGACATTATTAGAAAATAATTATCGTATCTGCTTAAATTATGTATAAAAAATGGAAGTAGTGAAACCGCTGAACCAAAACCTGTCACCAGAAATGTTGCATTGATTCTGAGCAGCACCTTTGTACTACCTTGGTAAATGGTTATGATCCTTTATCGTTATATCACCAGGGCTAAAAGGTTGACAGCATATAAATCAAATTTAATCCTTTTTCAAAAGATAGTTCCTACTCATAGTAAGTAGGTACTATCTTATTAAAAAGGATAGAACACCACACTCACTCCATTATTTATCATTTTTATAAATCAAATTTTGGTTTCTGTATATTCCTGAAGTTCGATATATCATTGGAATCATAGGTACCATCATAGGTGTTTTCGTGTTAACTGTTGCATGCGTTTCAGCGATTTTTTTTTCAGATATTATATGCAGCGAAGAAAGAAAGGAACCAAAGATTGATAATTTAAGCACAGGCGAAGAGAAGAAAACAGAAACTTAACACTCCAATTTAGCCTGACACTTGGAGGTTATACGGAGGGTTGGGTGGGTGTTCAATAAAATAGAAAACAAAATAAAATACTCTAAAATAACAAACCGAAATAACACTTTTATTAAAAACTGATGAATGTAATTAACCAATCTAAAAGAAACTAATGACTATGGTTAATTAACATAATGAACAACGGTGTGGTGATTAGAGAACAAACATAGACGTTTTAGAATTGGTTTACCATCAACAGAGATGAACACAGCAATAATTATAAAACAGACACAGTAAATTTAGTCGCAGCTACGCCAATTAATCAAATTCAATATCGATAACGTACATATTTAATCACATCACACAAAATATATTACCTTAAAACATTCATCGCATTCCACACATCAAACATTTTCACGTAGCCTATTTTTTCAAAAATTTAGCTTTCCTGTTTCTAATTATCCAGAAAGGATAACCTGGCCGAACCATTACCAACGTTTTTTCCCATCGGCTGCTCTTTTCACCTCAAAGAAGCAGACTCCTTATACGAAAATGTCTTTCTACACCGACTTCCTTCCCCACCCCTTCAAAATCCATTCAAATAAAACAGCAATACTTCACTGGCACCTCAAGACGACACGCAAGAATGGCAAAATTACCCAGAAAACACACACTTTGATTTAGTGATTAAATATATATATATTTTTTTTTTGCATTGTATTAATTCAATTTTTTCCTAATTCTACATTTGTTAAATTTAAACAATGTTTGTAAATCCCAGGCCATGAAGATGATCTCGATAAAGATCGAAACGTTGGCACAATAAAGAAAATTTCATCACATCAGTCCGCATCTCACGATATCCAAATAATAATATACAAAACAAACATAAATATAAATTTGCGCTCTGCGCACTTAAAAATCTAACGAAAAGCGACATATAAAGCCTCGTTTAGACGACTTAGGTCGAACGCACAGAACTTATTTTAGGTGGCTCCTGCTAACGTTTTTGGTGTCCAACTGCCAGGTTTTGTGGGGCTTTCTTTCTCACCCGACGGTGAGACTATTGCAGCCTCGAATCCCCTTCCAGATATCCATCCAGCATCGCCAATGTCCTCTCCCATTCCATCGTCTTTGGCATCCTAGATAGATCGCTTCCTGATTCGTCCCGAACGGTGGAAAAATCATTATCCTCGTGACAGCCTCGAATCCCATTCCGGGACTTACCATGATCATGTCGTCACCTTCAAACCAGAAAGTCCAAATGTATCGCCGACGTATTTTCCATTGCGTCTTCTAAAGCTTGCCGGACTGGACTAGTCTGTTGCCCTCTTATCACTCCCCTCATCCGTTCATTTTCCTCTCGTTCGCGCTCCACGCCTCCGCTGTTTCCCTAATTTCTCTTGTTATTTTGATTTTAAGCTAATATTTATTGCACGAAAATGTTGGTTTTACATGATTAAATTAGATTATATAGGAACCTGTCTCTTTACGAACTGCGAACCGCGATCAGTATTGATCTATTGAGCATGTCCATTTTTATCTAGAGCTCCTTGTTAAGCTGAAGGCTATTTAGCAGACTCCAAAGCCTTTTCACGAGCATCCGATTGTATTCTTCAGGCACTGGTTTTTCCTCCCAAAATATTTGGAAGACTCGTTTATATATGATCAACCTCGACTTGGCAACTTCCTTTCCCTAGCTTTCCTCTCCTCTCTCTACAGTAACACGATACATTCCAACCTTGGGGAAGGCCTCAATCATTTATTTTAACCCCTTCTTTGTACTAAAAAGGGGGGAGGGGGTAACACGAGTTCTACCTGAAAGATGGGTAAAGACTGTGGATCGTAAGTATTTTTAAAATTTACTTTAAAACGGACAGACTAAAACCTCCAACGCGGAACTACATAAGCCAAAAATTTCGGGATTTGGCCAAACTACGGGTTTGACATCTTACAAACCCCAAGAGAAAATATCACAATAAAAAAATATTGTCTGTAGTGTGATCATGATTCCCTTGGACTTATAAATTATGTTACTCTCCCATCTTATATGGGATGTTCGATATTTATTCTAGCAAGTCTGTCCGTTAGTTTTTCACCCTGATTATAAGTGAAATTCCAAACAGAGTCTGATAAAAGAAAACAGTGATTTACTGTTTTACTGCTTGATCTCCCTTAAAATCACAAGGTTTAATCTCTCAGTTTATGTTCTAATATTTTTTTAATAGCACTTCCTGGATAAATAACAATTATGAAACTAATTAGCTCAACGTCAATCAATGAATAATAAAATATTCCTCTCGCAGCAACTATTTCTGCTAAACATTTTCTGATATCGCGTTATACAATGTTTCAAAGAGGAACAAAGATTGTTAACTGTACGCTTTATAGAAACCGCGGTGTTATTAAATTTTTAAAATCTCCAGTCGCACGGATCCGACGTCCCATTGAGAAGAAAGTAGTTTTATTTAATATTCTCTACTAAACAATTGCCTTAAAAACACCTCCTATATTCTTAATTAAAATTTAAACAGTAAAATTATTTTCAATTTAAATGATTAATTCATAAAATAATGACGATCAATAATTTTCCTTGTTGTTTGCTAGATGAAAAAATACTATTTGCCCTAGATTTCGAAAAAATTAAACATCCCAAGAAAAGTTTGCATGTGTTTTCGACGTATTGTACTAGCTTGTGAGTTTAGTCGTTAGGTAAAATGCGTTGTGCAATGAAGATTAACGTACGTTCTTATGAAACTAGCGGTTTTGTACAAGGTCTCTGAAATGTATGCTAACATCAATGTCAATGGTATTCAATCAACCCTATTTCATTTGATTTTTTTAGTGTACTTAACCTTAACTTCACTAATTTGTCCGCTTGACCAATTAAAATGGCAAAATTATCACCTTTTTATGATTTCTTCACTCCATCTCAGGTTCACCGTGTAATTCAGAAAATAAAAACAAAAAAAGCACCAGGTATGGACATGATCGTAAGGCCACTATTGATTCATATGCCTAGAAAATGTCTGGTACTATTAACACAAATATACAATGGCATCCTTCGAACGGCATACTTTCCAAAAAATATGGAAAATTGCTAAAGTGGTACCTATACATAAAGCCAAAAAAGAATAGGATAAACCGACCAATTATCGATCAATAAGTTTGTTGTCTTCACTATCGAAGATCCTTGAGCGGCTAATATTTCCAAAGCTTCTGAGTTAAGTCCTGTAATACCGAACACACAATTTGGATTCAGAGTCTTTTGTCCGTGGCAGCTTCACAGAGTAGTGGATAAATACTACAAACTTATGAAGAAAAGAAGTATTGTCTAGGTTTATTTATAGATACTGAAAAGGCCTTCGATCGTGTGTGGCACGAGGGTCTACTATACAAGATCAAAAGGTTGCTACCAGGTACTTACTACCGACAGAAAATCTTTTGCCAGCTATAAAGGAGCGAACTCGGAAGTACACAACATCTCAGCGGGTGTTCAACAAGGAAGTGTTCTAGGACCCCTCCTTTACATTCTTTACGAGCATGACTTTCAAGCAGATAGCAACATCGAAATAGCCCAATTTGCCGATGACAAAGCACTGCTGTCCCAAAGTCACGCTCCGTGATGCAGAAACGAAGATGCAGAATTCTTGCCCAAAAAATTGATGAGTGGGCTGCAAAGTGGAAAGTTAAGCTGAATTCTACTAAGTCCAAACTTATTAACTTTACTTATAAGAAGACCTCAAGGCCCTCACATATATTACTGGGCGGAACTAATGTACCTCAAGCGGACTCATATAAATACTTAGGGCTGCACTTGGACACGCATCTAACCTGGAATAACCACATATCCTCATGTGTAACGAGAATTCGCTTGCGAATTCGCAATATCAAACAAATTCTCTCTAGCAATTCTGTCCAAATCCACTTAAGCGACTCCTTTATCTAAGCGTAATACAACCAATATGGTTTTATGGCTCGCCCATTTGGTGTTCTGCATCCATCTCGCAAATAAAACGGATACAAACGCTGCAGAATCGTGTATTGCGTTTAATAACAAACGCGCCCTGGTTCGTAAGGAATGACCAGCTCCACCACGAAATATCATTGACATCGGTGAAAGACGAACTAAAGAAGAGATACTCGATGCTGCTCGCCAAAGCTGACTCCCACCCGAATCCGGCAATTGCTCAAATTCCAGCGAATAGGTCTCCACCCCGCCAACAAAGACGGCTAAAAAGAAAGCATCATACGGACTACAGATTATAAATATGTATGTGATGTAAATAAGTGATAGTGTAAACGTGCGCCTGACGTTATATTGTTTTAGATAAGAACAAAAAAATTAGGTTAATTTATTTAATAATGAGATATTTATTTATCTCAAATTACTATACTCCAATGAGTGAACTATTGTGTGGACTGCCATAGGGCAGGATCCGCCCTCAAATACCATGTTAATCACACTTTTCGAGTGTGCTGTATATCATTATTTGTTAGCAAAATATAATGTGTATGTACACAAGAGTTAAATAAAATAATAATAAAAAAATATCAATATCTTAAAAAAAAAACTAAAAACCTTAACCTTAACGCTGAGTAAATATAATTTTTTTGCGTTTACCCTGTCCGACGTTGATTGGCTTAATAGGCCTAGGTATTACAAATTAGTGAACAGATTTAGCCCGAAAGTCATTGTCCTGCCCACATTTTTTTTATTTTTTTTTTTTTATGACCAACAGTGATAAATCTTTATCGGAAGTCTTAAAATCTATTTTGAAAGGCGCTGGATGAGGATATTGCCGTAAATTCAGAATGTAACGCATCTCCTGGCAGTCATTACGGTTGAAAAATTGTTTCCATTAATCCCGACATTTCTTAGGGCACGAGTCGGTTTGTCAAAGTCCATTCGAGATCGTTTTAAATTAGCAAGGCCTGAAAGAATAATAGCAAACGGCCCGCTTTACAAACCGCTTAAACGATTTTTGTCCGTTTTGCTTAATTTGAATCCTATTCTTCTTTTAACCTAAAAACTTTAAAGTCTAATAAACGGAAGTGTTATCAATAAATTTTATAAACATCCAAATGGGCTTTTAATGTTCAGATCTATGACATTATATATTTTTCCAAGAAAATAAAATTAAAAATTAACCTATTAATTATGCAATAATGATTAAAACAGTTTCTTCGTTTGCTTTATTCACAGGAACGGTTTTAATATTTTGGCTTTTGGAAATACTACTGTCATCTGATCGCAAATTGCAGCAAATCGATTTCCGCCATGACCTCTGGGATCTTAACATCCCTATGTAAGTCCTTACTCCCTTCAAAAAAAATTATTACTTCTGTAATAATGTTAAAAACCAACTTCCTCGTGTTCAATGTTTTTCCCTATCAGCAACAAAATATAGCATATGATGTATGTTAAAATTTTTTGTATTTCTGCAAAATTTTCTAGATTCTGTTTGTTAAGACCCGTTTGAAAACTAAGCCCCTTTAGCAATTATGCAATTTTTCTCTAACAGTTCCAAGGTGTTCCTCCTCCGGAACACAAGGGTTGTTTGAACACCTCTTTTGTCATCTGTGAAATTAACAGCACAAATTTCTTATACATTTAACAAGCTGTTTCACTTCAATCATCGACTGTTCTTCGCCCGGGGGGGAGGGAATCTATATTGCTTTTCCGATAATTTGGTCTACCGTAATCATCAACCGATCTATCATCGTTTGTTTAACCCTTTCATAAATTTATAACAATCTTATTGGAACTTTTTATTACTAATCATTTTTTTAATACAATGATTTGATACATTTTTTACCGTCAAATCAAAAACTTAGATAAAACATTAAGACTGTAGATCTGCCATTCTGTTAGGAAAAATGGCTTCCGACATTTCCGAAATAATAGAGACAAAACCGTTCTATATTGCTGATTTTCAAACTTTGAAATTATCTACCTCATTTTCCTATCTACATCATGGTTCCTCTTAAACCAGGTATTCATAACTTTGCTCTTCTTCACTTCTTGCTGATGTTCCGATGTTGGTTTTGCGCCTGGTGGCGCGTGGTTCTTTTTAGATTTTGTAATGACATTTAAATCTTGCTGAAATATTACTTCACTTTTTTGCCATAGTTGTTTATTTAATGGCGGGCTCAGCATTATAAATAGGGCACCAAGTGAGTTAGTTCGTTTTCCTTTCCAAATAGAATAGGACGTTATGCTTCCTTCGTCCTTCTGTATGCATGTAAATCCCGAAAATTAAAGAAGCAAATAAAGATTTTGTAATTTGACGTTTGGTAGTTGTCAATTTCCTCCTGAGGTTGTTCCTGAATAAGTTTCCCACTGCGTTCTTGCAAGCAGACGTTATGTGCAGCTTAAAAATTATCCAAGCTGATTAAGGTTATGAAATTTGGCTTTCGTCGGTTGCCACCTTTGTCCCATAGTTGATAGGTTTGATGCTAGCTACATCAAGAATCGTCTGTTAGGTCACTACATGGAATCAACAAGGATCACGTACCTTGACTGTTGAAATTGTGTTATTGGTTTCTTGATCGTGACTACATTTGTTCGTAGGTGTCTCAAATACTATGTTCGCCTGATATTTAAAAGTCGTATACTGCCTCGGCTAGTTATTATTTCTCTTAGAAGTGAATTCTAAAATAATCTAATTTCTTTTTGTAGCACTACTATCAGCATAATAGTATTAGTTTCTTCACATTCTTCCACAACCATTGGTTTCATTAGTAATATGTCAAAACACTACCCATTTTATGCGTAATTTCTACGCTTATCTTCTAATCACATATCTATACACTACGTCTTTTCTGTTTCTATACATTCTAAATGTATTTGAAAAATTTAAACAATGTCTATAGATCCAAGGTCCTGAAGATGATCTCAATAAAGATCGAAACGTTGGCACGATAAAGAAAATGTTTTTCTAAAACCTACGTCATACTAGACCGTATCTCACGATCTCCAAATAATTAGTAAATATATCAATTTATTTGATTTTATAATACAATCAAAAATTAAAAAATACCGGACATTTGTATATATATATATTTACCGTTATATTAATTACAACGAACTTTTAATGTAAACCAAATTTAACGGGATCAGAAATTTATGAGTTTTAATTTTTTTTAAATGTGTAGAGATCAGTGGCACTGGCACTCTCAACACGACACGCAAGAATGGCGTTAATTACACAGAATACAAATACTTTGAGTAAGTAGAAATACTTTGAATGAATATAAAATATATTTTCACTTCACTTTTCCACATCCTATATGTATTTTCTAAATGTAAACAATGTTTGTAAATCCCAGGCCCTGAAGATCATCTCAATAGAAGATCGAAACGTTGGCACGATAAAGAAAATGTTTCTTTGATGCCTACATCACAACAGACCGCATCTCACGATATCTGAATAATTTTAAAAAATATTTAATTTGATGGTTTGAAAGAAAATTTACCAAAATACCGGAATATAATTTAGTGATAGAAAAAAATTGGTAGTTAAATTTTCATCTACCATTAAATGATTTTCCGATGTTTTGTTTAGTAAATTTTCATTCAAATAATCGCAATTAATTAATTTTTATTAAAACGTATTTATTTCTGATTTCGTTTAATTTGGTTTACGTTAAAATAAATATTTTAGAATTAAAATAGTTTAAAGTAAACAAAAAAATATGAACGGCCGGTTTTGTCTTTGAATGTATTATTAAAATTATATAAGTTAACATATTACGCTAATAATTTATAATTAAAATTAATTGTCAAAAATAGCCAAATTATGTTATTGATCCAAGTTCGAACCTTGCCAGCGTCCTTAGACCAGTATTTTCTTATTGGGTTTAATTTGTCAAAAATTGCGAGTTAATAAAATAATAATAAAGACACGTTAATAATTGGTTTATTATAAATATACCAGTTAAGACAATTAATACCAGTCCCTTAACAAAAATTTCATTATTGAGGGAATGGTCGACTATGACCGCACGGCAATGGTGCGTTGCGGGTTTAGCATCCAATGCCCGGTCAATGGAGCTTCAGCATCATTTATATTATTTCTGTGGTAGTCATATCGTTTTAACAATTGTCATTAATTTAGCATAATAATATTAGATGCTGATTGTAATATGTACAAGATCGTTTTATTAAAGTGGTTATATATTATGGGTATTTAATGTGTTGCAGTATGTTGGAATGTGTTATAGTGCATTATATTATCATCGCCGATATACCGACAACTAAAAAAAATGAAAACTATTTTTTTAGCATGAGTTCAAATATCGCGATTTATTTAATGAAAAAAATGGGATTTTTGTTTGTTTTTTGTATGTAATCTATTTTCCGTTTTGATTCAGAGGGCGTGTCCACCCACTCGGTATGGCCGAAACAAGCCAGTGAAGATAATGCCAAGAGGAAGAAAGAACGGCGGAGCACGTCCTCTGCTGGGGCGAAGGCCTATGTAGGCTGAGATTCCCAATCCGGGCAGAGAAAAAGCCAGAACATGGAAGGCCTTGAAAAAGCTTTGGGGTCTGGTAACAAGCTCAAGCTTGACGAGAGGAGCTCTAGATTAAAAAAATGGAGAATCCAAATAGTCCAATACCTGTCGCCGTGCAGAGGTCGTAAAGAGGCTGAGCCCTAATATAATCAAACCTAATCTAATCAATTTTCCGTTTGCAGATTAAGGTTCATCCAAATGTACGAAAATTGCGAAACCCATGCGAAAATATGTAAGAAAACCTCTTCGCACATTTAAAATAAAAACGCATTCAATTTTATATTGCAAAACAAACATCGTCATGGTTTTTTTAAATGAATTTTTGTTTGTATTCTCTTTCAATGTTTGAGGTTGCGTAATTGTAGGGAAAAAAACAGCACTAGTAACTTTATTTTGAGCGTTATATACCTGGATATCAACTGGGATAGGTCAATGGATAAAAGCTTTTCAAAAATAACGACTATTGTAAACCACTGATATAACTCCGTCGTCATTAATGGAAAAAAATCTTAAACATGTCTACAAATAGGCATACAAATATTTTAATAGATACTTTCAAAATTTCTTATAATACCGATTAGGCCCAACATGACCAAGGATTAATATTGCCGCTGATTTTGCAAAAACTTGGCAAATAACTGAATTCGTTTTTTCCATCCAAGCCATACCAATATCCACATTATTCTTGAGCACAAAAGTGGTCGATACATCTAACGTAATAAATACAGTAATAGCAATAATTTTGTTGGATTTTAAATATCTAGAATATACCAGGCGTCGAAAAATTTGTTGAAAAGAGGGCCAAATTGTCAAAAAAAATCAGGATTGACAAGCCAGGTTGAAATTTCAATAGGTATATTTTTTAATGGCACTTAATGGTTTATTTGCTTTTTTTTTATCAAATATTATAGTAATGGTAAATATTACTTTTAATGGTAATGGTACATTTTAAAGGTATTTACATTTATAAAGCAAAAATTGCGAATTAGATATTTTCACATGCATTATATTTATTTACACTCATATTTATTTCCCTTTTTTAATTATAAAAAGTATGGAATGAGGAAAATACATATCAATGTGAAAAATTAAATGGATTTTTTAAAAACAATAATATTTTATAATACCTCATTAAAATTGCTGGTAAACTGTCTTAAATTAATTAACGTTCTAAAAACCTTCCTTTAAATTTCACCTACTCCATCTTAGAAATCTTGTCCTTTCTCAGTGCCTTCCAAAACGATTCGAAATTTTGTTTTGTTTCCATGATTCTTATGTTTTTCTTGACTTTGGTTCCAATCCTAAGAGGTAAACAGACCTTATTAATATTAAATTTATTAACAGGTAACATGTAATTCACGGACATCTGCTTTTGGAGCTAACTCTGCATTGCTCATACTCAGTATCACACTTGTTCGAATAGTCCTTGTCCCTTCGTCACTGAGAGCATCAAATTAACGATGTTTCGAGTCTGATTTTATGGGAGTATTGTTTAACAGTGTAACCTCTTTTAAGACTTTTTAAAGCACAGGCGTTGATAATTTAAATGAGTGTGTGTATGTATTTATTAGCGTGAATGGCGAGGTGTGAGGGTGAAATATAACGTCATCATCGCCTCTCGAACGTTGAGAGCGTATGAGTGTGTTCGGTTCGATGGCGGAATATTTATAAAAGTACTCTATCGACCCCAATTCAGATTAGCTTGAGTACAATTCGGTGGAGGAATAGGTAACCATTTCATAAAATTTATTTACATATTTCAAATATCTCATGAAAGCTGTAACGTGCAAAATGTCAAGGATCAAGCATAAAGGGATCTCAGTAAATTCTCCAACCTCATTGTATCTCATTCAAAGAATATTAGTGATTAGTCCTAAAGGGGAAATATTGATTTAGGTTAAGGCGTCAGACTCTCGGCTAGTAGACCCCGCGGTCGTGGGTTCGATCCCCACCGTCGCCTCTGGACTTTTTCTGACGCGTAAGGGGACCGGTGGCCGCAATTAAAAGAAATTGACACGGCACTCATCAATGGAAGGGGCGGGACTGGATCTCAGTGACCCTGAATCTGGTCCCACCCCCCGTCAAAAATGAGTTTCTTCGATGGAAGAACACTGGTACAACGGGGGCTCAAGTTCACTTTGTGTTATGAGCCCTCCCCGAAAAATTGAGCCAGGGTATACAATGGGAGTATGGGTACAATAAGCTGAATAGCTGTAGTGCTCAGGAGGGAACTCCTCCAGTCCCTGGTGACCATTGTATCCATCCAAGGAGATGAAGGCTTCATCAGCTCATCAGCATCTATCGTGATATTATTCAATGTTGTAATGAAAAAATTTCCGACTTATTGTTTGGACCACATTCCAGTTCCTATAACACAGTTGGCCGAAATCATGTCTGATCAATAATATAACGTCCTTCTCTGAGTTCGATGGCTTATTTTGGGCTTGTATAGAAAAAACCTTATCCGGTTTAATCATTTGCTTTGGAACCATTTTTACATCAAATCATTTTATCTGATTTCTCCATGGTATTCCTTTTCCTTTCTAGTTAGTTGAGGCTTTAGGATGTTGTAAAAAATATTTCGGCATCATACAACTAATCCCCCATCCCTAAATACACGACATTTACTATATTTTTCACAACATTCTGGACTGTACATGTTGATACATTTGTTCACTAATATGTTTTAAAGTTATGCAGAGACTTTCGATAAATACAGAATTCAATTCAAAATAGATCTCTACTTCGAAAACTAAGAAACCGAAGAATCCGTGTGTACATAAATGTATGTTATGATTATATGATTATACGATTATAAGATTACATGACTATAAAATTATATAATGGTAAGATTATTATTATGTGATAATAAGATTATACAATTATACGATTATAAGATTATATGATTTTATGATTATATGAATATACGGTTATAAGATTACATGATTTATAAGATTATATGATTATAAGGTTATATGCTTATAAGATTATATAATTTTATTATTATTTTATTATAAGATTATATGATATATGATTATATGAGTACATGATTAGAAGACTATGTGACTATATGATTATATGGTTATACGATTATATGATTATATGATTATATGATTACATTATTATAAGATTATATGATTTTATTATTATATGATTATA
>CM077102.1:31252230-31294249 GCA_039619505.1 Cimex hemipterus
ATAAGATTATATGATTTTATTATTATATGATTATAAGGTTATAGGATTAAATGATTATAAGATTACATGATTATAAGATTATATAATTATAAGGTTATATGATTACAAGATTATATGATTTTATGATTATTCGATTATAACATTATATGCTATATGATTATATGATTATATGAGAACATGATTATAAGATTATACAATAATATGA
Source organism: Cimex hemipterus (assembly GCA_039619505.1). Lineage (NCBI taxonomy): Eukaryota > Metazoa > Arthropoda > Insecta > Hemiptera > Cimicidae > Cimex > Cimex hemipterus. Next base: position 31,252,436 of record CM077102.1, read on the forward strand.
TTATGTGGTTTATTGATGTTATTATTATATGGTGTCCAATTCTGAGCAAATTATTAAGCGCACGACTTAAAAGATATTTATCTTAACAACCCGATTTTCACAATTTAGATTTTGACATATATCACCAATCTTCAAAGCTTACTATATGTTACGTATTATGGTAAAACACTGTCTTTCTGATAGTTAATTTAACGTAATGGACGAGTTGGTTTCTTTTAACCTAGCAGAAATCTAAAAATGCAAATAGCATCATTAAGATGTAAATAGGAAAAATCCTAAGCGTGAGTGGTGTATGAGAACTGGGCATATACAAATTAGTACCCTTTACCAGTAAGAAGAGTCCTGTTTAAACTCTCACCACCCGTTTCAACCATAATTTAAATAATTTTATGCATTACCTTCTCAGCGAGGGTGGAGCTCGTATGAATCGTTTCGTACTTCGTTAAATCTTGACGCTTTACGTACCAGAATGTAATTCGTTTGTTTTGTATACAGCAATAGACTTGCTTGTAACGTTGATCAAGGTATGTTTTTTTTAAATTTCTGAACTTTAATTACCATTATAAACCTAAAATCGAAGCTCAGACAAATTTAAACAAAGCGTGTTATATACGGTAATAATTTCCTTTTTAAATCATTGTGGCAAAGAATTTATGTAAATTTTTCTATGCTAGTATATTAAAACAAATACTTTTCCTTGTGGTTTTTTCTGATGTAATTTTCTCAGTATGAAACAATCGAGGCCAATAATATAATAATCAAGGCCAATTTTATTTTAAAACCAGAATTATACTTTTATCTTGTTTTTTTTTTGTTAATTTATCATAAAAAACCTCTATTGAATTTTTTGCCACGAACTTCTATTTCCACCGACTTAAGAGTTGCAGTGTTTTGCAACTTTTGTTTAAATCAAGATGTTTTGAATAAACGTTTGGTCTGGAATTTGTGCTTTGATTTTCTTACTAGATGTTAGTTGATCATAATGAAAGTAGACACAAAACATCGGAAAGAAAAAATAAGTTAGTTCGGGACAAAGTGCTTAAAAAAAATAATTTCAATTTAAATAATATACATCAAGACGATTTTAACCAAAAAATTTACCCGCCACCTTTTTACTTATCTTTGACGTTTAAAAAAAGAATTTATATTTAATTTATAACCTTTTTGTACTTTTCAAAATACATATTGTAAATATGATCGGTCGATGTTTTTCTTTCGCCCATCTTGAGGATATCTGCTAATAAAGAAACAGCTAAGGCTCATCATGAGGGATAAAGATGGAGGAGGGTGGCGAAATGGTAAAGGAGGCTTGGGCGGTAGGGTTAGGATGGATCGGGAAATTGGTGCGCAAAGTTTGGAAGCGGGATCGTATCAGTTCGTTGGTAAAAGAAATGTTGAGGTCTTTGTAGATAATGAGGTTAGTGACGTATTAAGAACCTTTGACAATTGGTCCGACTTTTATCCCACACTTCCAGTCTGTATGACCAGAACCGAGGCAAGTATCGAGTTTTCTTAGCCAAATTTAATTTTGGTCTTAATTGTCAAGACTTCGGAAAATTGCTATCTCTTTTGGATGAGAATTGGTTAATCTGCTGTTTATTTATAATTTTACGTACTTGATTTAAACGTTTTTGCGAAATAAAAGAAGAAACGGCAAGGCACTACCTAGCGGGGTATGAAAGGTATACGAGGTCTAATTTTGAAATCTTTGTAGGGGCGGACATCACCAAATCACTCACCGAGGTAAAATGGTCCAAAATCATGAGGTTTGTGAACAGGTCCAAGAGATTTATGCAGGACATGTGAGCCGGCCACGTCCCTTTTACCTTTTAGGTATAAAAGTCGATAGCTCCTTGTGGTTGATGTACAGTGGAGGTCAATTTTTTTTTTCAATATTACATACACTGTGCTTTTTCCCACTTTCAGTCTCTTGCTTAACTTTACACGCCATTCTTTGATATGTTTTGGTATCCGGCAGCTAAGAGATGGAAAGGAGCCGACAACGGTAAATCTGGATGCGTCAGATAGGGAAAGGCTACGAACTGCACCCAGAAAGCAGATCCGGGAGACCCTAACAGTTTGGATGGACAACATGTGGCAGGAAAGATGGGACAGAAGCACCAAGGGAAGGCTACCCCACGAGTATCTACCAAGTATTGAGGACCGAGCGAAAGCCATGTGGTTTCAACCAAATTACTGGATCACCCACGTAATGACAGGTCACGGAAATTTTAACGCTTACTTGCACCGATTCCCTAGAGCTAACTGTCCACTGTGTCCCGACTGCGGAGTTGATGACAGTGCCCAACACAGACTCTTCAACTGCCTCCTCCTTGAGAGAGTGAGGGAACCACTAAAGCTCCTCTTCCGGCAGACTTGGCCACCGACTCTCAACGAACTGGTCAAAGAAAAGAGGACGTTTGAGGTCCTCAAGCCTATTAGCCGAGCTATAGTGGACAAAGTACCTGATTAGTTTTTACCTTCTTTTTCTTCCTATCATGTAACTTGTTATATCTTAGCGTTCCGCTGAACTTTTAATTCCGTGCTTGTTACTCCTTCTACCCATAATTGTTATTTATTTAATAAAATATGTTATTTATTAGAAAGTGTATTCAAAAGGATTAACCAGCAAGGGGAGACCTATTAAATTAGATAAATTAATAATTAAAAAATTTCCCTTCTTGGGTCTTCCCTATCAGGGCAAGTTCGAAGGAAGACGTTAAGCACAATAAAATTCCCTAAACTTGCATCCCACTTGAATTAATTTAGTGGCCGTGGTCCGCTGGTATGGGGTCTCCCTTACGTACGGCGGGGAGGTGGATGGGAAAAAATAATACCCTCAAAGGGATCTTGGTTATTGGAGGATAAGGTTCGGGTTAGAAGCAGTATTGAGGTGCTATCCGTATTGATAGTAATTAAGGTGTTGGGGACCGCGGTAGCCGAGCTGTTATGGCGTGGGTTCGATTCGTACCGTCGCCTCTGGACTTTTTCTGACGCCTAGTGGACAATGGCCGACTTGAAAATTGACTCACCAATGGAAGTGCGAGCGGATCTCAGTAACACTGAATTTCGAAAATGAGTTTCTTCTATGTAGGAACACCGACATATATGAGGCTCAACTCACACATGTTGCGAGCTTCTAAAAATAGAACCAGAAAGGAGTATAATAAAGCTGTACAGTGCCTACAGTGCTCAGGAGGAACTTCTCAAGTTCCTGGTATCCACCTTATATCTTTCTCTGAAATAGCGGTGAGTCTATTATGATTCCAAAATAACGAGAAGATAAAAACGGGTGGGTAAGAAACGATTAAGTTTATACAAGATGCCTGGGTGCCAGACACTATCAAAAGCCTGAGCCTCTTCCAGGAACCCACCCAATTTGTTCTTTAAACCAAAGGAAATGATCTCAACAATTCAGAAGCATTGCTGTGTCGTGGACTAATCCGAATTGGCACAAAGGAATGATTTTATGTGAATCTGCTATAAGAATTAAACGTTTCAAAACTTTTATAAAAGGACATTTTATTTCACAGAAAGAGCGCTGACAGTTCAGTAAGATTAACCTTCCCCGACAGTCTTGAAGATAAAAATCTTGATAAATGGCTTACCCATAATGGTACTAACTTAATATTTTTTAAAATACATTAACCCGATTCAAATTGGAAAAAGTGGAACTTGGGGTTTTGTGTTTTAAGATAAGTCTTAAGCTAAGCGATGCAAAAAAACATGTAGCTATTTTCAACTTATATAACATAACGAAATTATCTCACCCAGGAGTTTCTTACATATCCTAGCTATTTGTCAATTTTGCTTTGTAGTTTACAGAATTCAACTACTTAAATCAGGCTTTGTTAATCAGAATTTCTCTAACCAGACTCAAGTTTTTGACCCTAAAAATGTTATATTTGGATATAATGTGTATGCCTCACTTCCTCCTTGATTGTTATCTAGTTATTATAAAATGAGTTTGATTTTAATGTGTTGTTGATGTTGTATAGAGAATCTTTTGTTTATGCGTAAACTCAAGCAGACGGCTTTTACGGTTCCTTTTATACTTCACTTTCTATTGTAGTTTTTATTTATAATTTTATTGTCATTGTAATTTGAGTTTAATTACGACTTGCCTAGTTGAAATACGTTGTTATGGTATTATAATGCTGTATGGTAGTATAATGTTTCCACGAGCAAGAAAAGCGACTTGACGTTATGGCTTTTAAGAAAAATCTTACGCGAAACGAGCCTGAACGGTCGGCTTACATACAAATGTTACACAAAGTTTATGGCGCCGAGATTTTGCTTGAAAACATAAAGAAGAACGTAAATAACAAGATGCTAATATAAATTCCTCGAGTCAGCCGCCTTGTTCTCTTTGGAATTACACATATGCTCCCCGCCCGGTCCATTGTTTTTCAGATTACAATTCCTCTTGAAAAATTGTCATAGCGAAGTAGAAAAAGTGAGCTGGTGTACGTTTATGGTAGGGTATTATGCTGCTTTAATACCGAAAATGAAATACATCTCTCTATCTCTCTCTCTCCCTCTTTTGTATTATGATATAAGTCCTATGATATTAGTAAGATATGATTTCACAAGACTGTAATAGGTGGCAGGCAGGACCTCCTTAATTTTGGATAGAAGGCCTATCAAAGGCCGGCTGTGTGTCAACAAATAGATCTTAATCGATTTTTTTTTTTTTTTGCTTTTTCATGTGTTTTTAAAATTAATTTAATTTCAATTAATTAAGGTTTTGGTTGAGATAAAAAAGTCAGTGTCACAAGCGGGATTCGAACCCGCGACCTTCGGCTACATACGCCGCTGCTCTACCTCTTGAGCGGTAGCTTTTAAGATCTTTGGCAATATTAATAGGTTTTGTAATATTTACCATTCTTTGTTGGTTTCACAGTCTGAATTGTAAAATCAAAACGCAATTTTTTTCCTTGCCTCGTAATCAGCCGAATTACCTGATTGAAGGTCTAAAGCCTATTATTGGCAAACTGCGTTCATTGATGAAGTCTAGTGGAAAATCCGTTACTCATACTTGAAAGAACGTCGCATTCTTAATCTTCCAGATCTGCTTCTGCTTTCAATTCTGCAATTACAAAAAATGAAAGGCAAAATGCTATCAGAATAACAAAATTATAATAACAATGCAATGCTTGCAAAAAAAAGTTCATACAAAAAACTTAGATCGGTTGTTTTGGATTGCTTATTTTGCACAAAAAAACACTTTGCTGTAATGTTTTTATCAAAGAAAAATTAATTATCCCGTAAGGAAAGGTATCACTATTTTATCTCAAACATTGGATTTTATTATTGATTTTTTTTCTCAACATCAAATTTGGTTTCTACGAAAATTCTTGATTTAGCGTCTGTGATTTATTTTATTATTGTTTAATTAGTTGTTAGTTTCTTGTTTATTACAAAATACTAGGTTGTAATGAAAACAAAGGTAAAAAATGGCTTTAAAGCATCAAGAAATCTTTGTTTCAGGAAAATGCCAGGACAAGAGGTGAAGCGGAAATCGGATGAAAAGAAAAAAAGTTGTATCAGTGAGAAAATTGTGAAGTAAATATTGACGGAAAGGGTTTACATATTTAAAAATGGAATTCGAAAGTCAAAATTACACGGTTGAGAATGTGACTGAGGAGGAAATAATCCCATATGCCCAGAGGCCTGAGACGTACATAGTCCCAGTCGTCTTCGCTATTATATTTCTCGTAGGAGTGATAGGAAATGGAACGTTGGTGCTGATATTCGTCAGGCACCGCACCATGAGGAATGTTCCGAACACTTACATCCTCAGTTTAGCCCTTGGGGACCTTCTCGTGATAGTAAGCTGCGTACCTTTCACGTCTACCGTGTACACTGTCGAATCTTGGCCGTACGGCGAGTTCGTCTGCAAGTTGTCCGAGGCGACGAAGGACATCTCGATAGGAGTTTCTGTATTTACGCTGACAGCGTTGAGCGCCGACAGGTTTTTCGCCATAGTCGATCCGATGAGGAAGTTGTATTCTTCTATAGGAGGACGAGGAGCGACCGGCTGTACGATCCTGATAGCTTCTGCGATTTGGCTGTTGGCCATCGCCTGCGCCATGCCGGCCGCCATTACCTCGTACATCAGGGTTTTCAAACGAGGCAACACCACTCTTTTCGAAGCGTGCTACCCTTTTCCTGAAGAATGGAGTCCCACTTACCCGACGAGCATGGTCATCGCTAAATTTCTCGTTTACTACGCCATCCCGCTTACTGTCATCGGCTGTTTTTACATCCTCATGGCTAGACACCTCATCCTCTCCACGAAGAACATGCCGGGAGAGTTGCAAGGTCAGGCCAGACAAATAAAAGCGAGGAAGAAGGTGGCGAAGACCGTCCTCGCTTTCGTCCTCGTGTTCGCCGTGTGCTTCGCACCCGTTCACGTCTTTATGCTCTGGTTCTATCTTCATCCAACTGCTCAGAAGGATTACAACGAATTTTGGCACTACTTCAGGATCATCGGGTTCTGCCTCTCCTTCATCAATTCGTGCATAAATCCCATCGCCCTTTACTGCGTATCCGGCACCTTCAGAAAGCACTTCGACAGGTAAACTAAGCTCTTTACTATATCAAACACTCTCCCATCACAATAACCTAAAATATATCTATCAACTGTGCCAATAAAATAACATCTAGGTAAGTTGTGATCCCAATAGATAAACCTAAGTGCAGTCAGTTTCGATGGAAATTAACGTTGAAAAAAGGGCAAATAAAATTTCATGTTACACATACGAAAAACCCAAAAGAAAACTTCGAATCATCAGAACTTTGAAATTGCGTTATTTGCCATGGCTCCAATACTCTCGGTTTGTTTATGAGAACCATGTTTCTCCCCATAATTTATCACTTGATAAAGTCCAATTAATTAGGTAAAGTTGTCGTGGTGATGCAATTTTTTTGTGAATTGCCTCATTTATTTTTTAATTTGAGTTTCATAATAAAACATTGATTAAATAGCATTGTTATACTTTCTATATCTTTCAAAGCAGGTGTCGGTGGCCGCAACGGTTTTGGTTACTTACAAAAGGGCTTTTTTTAACAATACCGGCACCCCCTAGGGTTTATATAACCTCGTAGTTCAAATACCGTAGCAAAAAAATAATACAAAATTTAAAAATAGCTTTCAAAGAAATAACAAATAAGCAAATCTAAGCTTCTCGCTGTATTAATTAACTGCAAAAGAGCAAAATAATTTAATTCGAAAATGTATATTTTTAATACAAAAAGATAAAAACACAATGGGAATCAAAAGATATTTTAAATGAAAATAAAATCCAATCTTTATGTTATTTATGTTACTTTAATAATTTTACTTAATTTTCAGTAACAGCATCACACTTCAAACCTATATCAAAAAAACAAAGTTTTTACTCCTAATATATAAGGAATGGGCATAGGATTATTAATTTTACCTAACTGAAATTTTTTATTCAATTATTTTCTTCACATAGAACACTAACATGTATTTCTAAGTAGTAATAGTAATAATATAATAATAATAACAATAATAATGTTTTATTGAACTTGAAAGTATAACAATGATATAAGAGCGACATAGGAATAAGTTTTTGAGATGGATACATAATTTTTTTGCGTCAACATTTCAGCGTCTTGATTTGCCGTAACCTTTGAGTGTATAAGGGTTGAGTTAATTTGGGCGAGATTTAAATTTGCGGTAGTGTAAGATAGTTTTAGTTCAGTTCGGTTGGGAGTGCAGTCGTTTAGATTACGTCCGGTTTAAGTTTGTGATAGGTTATGGTTAGTTATGGATGAGTTTTAGTTAGAAGTACAGTTGCGTTATATTACGGGTAAGGTTAAGGACGGTTTAGGTTAAGATAAGGAGAGTTAGTGATAGAATTTGGGTCAGGTTAGGTTTGGGTTATAGGTTAGGGTGGAGTGGGTTAGGGTAAAGAGTCTGTTTCGTTAGGTTTGTTAGTACTAGTTTAGATTCCTTCGAGGTTTAAATTTATTTGAAAAGTTTTGGTTTAGCTCCAATGCTTCCGTTTTACTACAACAACAACATCTAAATAATGTTAAGTATAGTTATGTTAGTAGTATAAATTTATGATGGCTGAAAGGTAATCTCTTGTTGATGAACCTTGCAACAAAGCCAAAAAAATATTACATATATACTAATTAGAATACATAAAGTTAAACAGGAATAAGGTTTCGATTAGATTTTACTTAAAACTATTTTATAATATGAAATTAGATTCCGCCTTCAGTAAGTAGCTAAATTGTCTAAATGCGATCAAAAACCTTCTCATAAATTTATTTAAAACAATTGCCTTTATACTTAATATAAAGTAAATGACATAATAAAGTCTTCTAATCCCAATACAAGCAGGAACGGGAAACTATTACAAGGCGAGAGGGTGTTTCGAGTAAAACGGGTAGGCAGGATGTTTCAAGGAACTCTATTAGCACTTAACTACCCAATGGGGGAGTAAAACTCGTTTCCTCAGCAGTTACCTTCCCATTCAATGCCTTCAAGTGACCTTGATGTTTTTGTTCGTTAATCCTTTTGATTTCGTTCTTTTTAGATACTTGTTGTGCTGGAAGTGGGACCGAAGAGGGTCAGACCGGAGAATGACGGGTCGGAAGGGTTGGGACAGCACGACGATGGCCCCTCTGCAGCACAGCATGACCATGCGACGTAACGACGGCCAGGAGTGCACAGTGTTGACCACCTTCATAAACGGCGGTGCGACCAACAGCCACGGCCAAATCTGACATCCGCATCGCCACGCCATTTACACCAATTAACTACCGCCAGAGATCTTCTATTCAGACCCAAGCAGCTCGTCATAAACGGGTTTTTTTATGCCGTGGTTGATAGTTCATTCGGCCGGCGATGCCCCGTACCTTGTTGAACCAAAAGCATTCAATTTTATGAGCAAATTATGCCGAATATGTCATTTCATCAAGAAATTAGTTTTAGAGGTATGATTGACCTTAGATATGAAACAAAAGATTAGTCCTTGAAGGTAAAACCTTCTTTTTTTAACTATATCAAATGAACCGTACAAATTAAATCATTCCAAAATAATAAAAATATTTTGTTTTAAAAAGCGTGGACTGAAGCATGAAGGTCTTCAAACGCTTTCATAAGCCACCCCTCCACCCCTCGCCGGACTTATTGACTAAAGCCACATGAAACTTTTTCTCCCGAAGGACTGAAAGTTCTATAGTTCAACCCACAGGGATTTAAAACAGATTTTTTTTATAATCATCAAACGTCAAAAAACGAGATGCCTCAATTGTTTAATCAACCGCGTGTGGAAGAAGGGCTGATCAAACGGGGATTTGAAAATTCGAAGGTACATATTTCGCTTAGTTAAATGTGATTCCTTAAAGGTCCATATAGTATTTTGACATTCTATTCTGAAATATTGTTTGTATGTAATTTAAATTAGATAAGTTTAAAAAGAAAAGTTCAAATCATGAAAAATCATTTTTTATTAGTTGAATAATTTATTTATTGATTTAACATGTTCGTATTTTTTTAAACCATCTTTCATTAAGTTTCATAAAATACTAAACAATAAATTTATATATAACCAACAGCAAAACATGATTCTAAAAACAAAGTCTAATCACACATACAAACAAATTTTATTAATTTTTGAATTTTCACTTTTTGTTTTTCCTCATTACGTAAGGAGCATTACTGCATTTTAATTATTTAAACAGTTAATATGCTATCAGCTATTTGTACTTCTGCCCACATATTTTCACAGTTTCGTCTTACTTAGTCTATATAACCTATGCGTATTATGTAATTTGATGTTGACCGATTATCCTCGCTGGGTTGTAAAAAAATATATTGCCTATAGATTGATCATTTTTCTTTTACCAGACGCGTTTCGGCCTTTTGTTTACTTCAGTGGGTCGGTTTCAATCAATTTCTTCTGACCCTACTTATGACAATTCAGCTGGGATAGGTAGGAAAAATGGTTGGAAACCGAACTCCGGCAACGCTTTTTTCTCTGGATCGTTGGTTCAAACTGGAAGAGCGTTCTTCAAAGCTGGACAAATCATAAATAAAACTAGAAATGCATCAACATAAATAATAGTTTTATGTAATTTATGTTTCATTTGGTTTATGTTCCTGATCATTTTTGCTCTGTTTTTCTTGTTTTTTGTTTCACACTTTACTTACTTCCGCTTTATAAATAGAATTAAAAGTTAAAAAATTAAAAGTATGTTTTAAAATGGGTTTTCAGTCAAATTTCAATTTAGTTGTATTCATAGTAGTTTTTTCCTTGTTCTTACTTTTAGATCAGCACTAGAGGGTTTGGAAGTTTCAGGCTGTCGGTATATTTAATTCGATATTCCAACGCATCGATACATTTGTTGGGATACTTGAGGTATCGATAACTTAATTGTGATATTCCAGGATATCAATACTTTTGTTTTAACACTTGAAGTATCGATAATTTTATTTCGATATTTCATGGTATAAATGCTTTTTTTTCATACTTCAGGCACGTATATTTTTATTTCGCTGTTCCATTGCTAACGATACGTTTGTTTGATTCTTTAAATATCTATCATTTTGGTTGGATATTCCAGGATATCGAAACTTTTCTGTTGATGCTCTTGATACTTTGGTCAGAAAAGTAAAAATAAAACGTAACTGTAATTTGGCCGTTTCCGAATATTTCAAAGCCTACAGTGTGTTGACAAATCTAGTGAGAATAGGCGGACCAAGACGACCGATAAAGTTGAAATTGTAAGTTCATCAAGAGGAGGAAATCTCGCGAATGTGTAGTACGTTTGTTTTATTTTAATATTCTTGTATTTTTAAAGAACAATTTTAATCACTGTACATTTACCGCCAACTGTGGACAAAGCGAGAATCTGCGAGTACTTTTCTTCTCTAATTTTCCACTGGTAACAGATACATTATGTTTCCTTCTTCGACCAAACTGAATTTGAGAATTGCATTTATATTATATTTAAGCTCAATAATCAATTATATCCAAGGCTCAAAATATAGTCCGTGAGATGTAATTTTTAAAAATTTAAACAATAATATTGTAAATTGCATAATCTGTACAAGGTTTGAGAGCTTGCAGACAAAAATAGATATTGTTATATATGTTAAATTCATTTGAGACGATTTCTGAATTGTAAATAAACAACAGTAATATTAAGAAGAAAAGGAAAAAAGGGGAATACGTTTATAGCTTCTAGTCCAAATGTATATTTATAGTTATAACTCGTGCTAAATCAATACTATATCTGAAACAAACGTTGAGCACGTAATAAAATTATAAATTGTTGTTGTTTCTTTAATTACATCAGGCTCAAATACTTGTTCGTACAAAAAATGTGCCAAATATAGGACTTTTTTTCTGTTTAAAGTGGACTCGGCATTTATTACTATCCATGTTAATCCATTCGAATATATCTTTACCCGTGTTTAATATTACAAATATATTTTTGTAAATTATGTTATATTTAGAAAATTGTACAATTAAAATAAATCTTTTAGGATGTATATATTTAATGTATCGAACATATACTGATAAGTGGTATGATATCAATTCGGCCCAATACAGGCAGTTTGTTTACATTAATTTTAAATGGTAAACAGTATTGTATATAAATATGATGTATATTAAGTCTATCCATAAATAGAATGTAATTATTTATTCTGAAACAATAAAATATATTACATTGGGATATTTCATTTTATTTTTTCAGGTAGTACAGTTTCAACTGGCATAATTGTTTATTTATCTATAATTGTCTAATTATTATTCACAACGATCAGAGATTTAATCGGCGAAATTTGTTTTTTAGTTTGTGAATTCTGCTTTAATTGGCATTATAGACTCATTAGCCGCTCCAGACTAATGATTTAAGAGGTCTCTGATGAATATTCTTTCAGTCATCTAATAGTGTACTTGTGAAGCATGAAATAATAGCACCTATAAAGGGCGTCGGTGGCCGTAATGGTTTAGGCGTTGACACGGCGCTCATCACTGTAAGGTAAAGGTCCAAAGTTCGAATCCAGCGGCATTGGGGGGGCCGCGGTAACCGAGTGGTTAGCGTGAGAGACTCTCGGCTAGTAGACCCCGCGGTCCCGGGTTCGATTCCCGCCGTCGCTTCTGGCCGCAACGGGTTAGGTGTTGACACGGCGGTCATTGGTGTATAGTATAGGCCCTTCATTCGAACCCGTCATAACTTACAAACGGGCTTTATGTTCAAAAATACCGGCACCCTAAGAGTTTATATGACTTCTGCTGTTGCATACCCACGTAAAAAAAATCTTCTTTGTGTTGATCGTGAATGTCGATACGAAATATCAAGTACGCTCCAGACTAATGATTTAAAAGATCAGTGGTGTATTTGTGAAGCATGAAATAATAGCATCTATAGGTAAAGGTCCTATAGGTTTAGGTAAACGTCCAGGGGTTCGAATGCAGCAGCACAGCACTCGAATACAACATACTTACAAATTGGCTTTTTTTTCCAAAAAACACCGACACATCGAAGGTTGATGTAACCTCTGCGACGACCCCTATATGTGACTTCCAGTAAATTACTTAGAAAATGTTTGTAGTAGGTTGTGATAGAATAGTTGACAAGTTCAGATCTATGTGAATGTACCTACAAGTACTTCTTTTATCGCGGAAGTAAGTAAGTAAGACTATTTCCACAGCGAAATATCTCTTCTTGAAGTATTGTATAATCAGAAGACAGGTCTTGTGTATAATGTGAGTAATAAATCGTCATATAATGACATACTTAATCAAAGATTGAAAAACATTCCAGTCGCTTAGTTTCTGCTCCATCTCAAAACTCTTTGAAATTGATGAGAAGCAGATTAATGGGGTCAAACACCAAATTAAAAGCCTCGTAAGATGCTGTAGGAAATAACAATAGAAATAATTATTTAGTGGGTTTTTTATATATATTTTATAAAGGAGGTTATTATTAGGAAAAATTATAAGTGATATGATGGAGAGTTTAAATTTTGGTTTAAGTTTAAGTTTGGTTTTGTTAAATGTTAAAGGGTTACAATTTTTTGAAAGAACTCTAAAGAAAACTCGAAAGAGAACAGCTCCCAGTACGGCATTAAATAAAAAAATCAGAAATACGACACCTTTTATTGGGCAGTTTCTGCAGCTTTCCAAAAATTTAACTTGGGGCGAAGAAGAAAGCCGGAAATTCTTGGCCAAGATAACGTAAAAAATACGAATAAAAATATAAAATACATCTATATACAATATAAAAAAGTATATATAATAAATGAAAAACGATAAAAAAGTACGAAAATCAAAGAACAAAACCAAAATGAAGTTGGAGGATGTACAGAGGAAAGATGAAAATGGAATCATAAAGCTCTTGATGGTTCTAAAAAACATACGAATTAATAATAAATAAATTAAGTTGTTTTTATATTTATTTGTAATTCTAATAAATTCAAAAGAAGAGTTTAAAGAAGAAATAGTTGAAAGATAAATCAAGTCAAAAGAATATGCAAGTGGCCAAACTGATTTTCGTAATAATCCCTTCATTCAAAGCTATGAAGCATTTTAAAAAAGTTTAAAAAATATCCAATACTCATTTCAAACATCAACATTAGAAACGGAACAGTCTGACAATTGTTGTAAGCACATAATCCTTTATCTTATTATTTGTAAAGTTTAATGAAGAACTTTAGCTTGAACCATTTTCATTAGACATCAGACAGTAGTGTTAATGAAGCGCTGTATTATAAATGCAAAATTATTTAAATTTCCGATCGAAATATAAACAATTTAGGGATTGGCGTTCTAAAGCATCACCGCTTTTGTAGTTTTTGACATGCTTAAAGGCCCGTGGTAGCGATAAGCACGACGACAGCAAAGAAAGTAAAGTGCAGGTGTACAATTTCCTCCAAGGCTTCCTTTTTGTTTGTAAGCCCGGAAAAGGTAAGTGAGGTAATTTTCAAGATTCAAAGTTTGACTGAAGGTTTGTCTTCCTCAGGCGCGACCGTCCTTTATCAATCAGTCAGGCGATCTTACAAACTTTAACCATCAGTTCTTCAACGTTGAAATGCACAAAGGCATAGAGGTTAACCTTGTTGATTGTTGGCAAACGAGAACTTCAAGGAAAGGAAGGAAAGAAAATGTAATGCGTATCTAAATGGTAAGGAAAAATTTATGTAATCTTTTGAATAATTTATCCGTGGTAAGCGATTTAGTACAAGTATAAAACTAAAAGAGCTTTCGTTATTACCTTTTGTTTGTTGATATTCTTTTATGTCTTATTACGAGATAGCTCGCATCGTCTGTCCTCCTACGCAAAGAAGCCTTTTATGGACTGTTTCACCTCGTAAAACGAAGTAGATGATAAAGATTACCAAGCAATCCGATCTTAATGCATTAATATAAAAATTAATTACAGACTCCTTGAAATCGATTTATACATTTAGGTATACGTAAATCGCAAGAAAAAATAGAATAACATTACTATATACTAAATGCTTGAATTTCCATTTATATATAAATTAAGTACTCCATCCTCGGAGGGGTTTGGTTTTAGTAAAGCATATATGCTCACCTAACGCACAAGAGTATTCCCCACTGTCGTAAAAAGATAATGTTCAAATATTATTCGAGAAAATAGGCAAATCCAGACTCTTTCTTATGTATGACCTTTTATGGGTCTAACTCCAGCGAAAGACACGTACTCCGGAGGAATGGTATAAGGCCGTAAGGGCCATGGGAGAAATATAAGCACACGACTCTGTCAAATTAAAATACCACCAATCCCTGCTCGATGGAGATCGGAGACGAAAAGGATAAAACTCCATACTGCAAGATTCCTCATAGATCCCACAAGTATAACGAACGAGCAATACTAGCAGGACAGCAACTTCATAAGTACCCATTATGTAAGTATGAAATAACACCTTTTCAATAATAGAAGTCTTAACGTCTATTATGTAGTCAATATTTTCGCACATCGTCGGACCTGTGCGTAGTCTTCGAGCTCTAGCTCGTACAGACCCGGATTTTAATTGTAATGTATGATGCTAAACGTTGACGGTTCTAAAAAGGACACCCTGCAACCGGTATAGAAATAGCCGAAATATGCCGGGGGCTTTGAGTTGCGAGGGGGTTTTCGCCTAGGTGACAAGCCATGATTACATTGGTCAAACTATGAATACCTTTGTCATACCATTATTACCAGTCTCATGTCATGATTACATTTAGTGATTATTTAGAGGTTGTGAGATGCTGTTTGGTGTCTCACGACCTCCAAATTATCATTAAGTAACGCCCACTAAATACCAAAAATTACGTTTAGTCCTCTAGAAGACTGACGTGCCGTATTTGAGGACTGCGCGACATGATGTGTACCTATTCTCTCATTGCTCCTCTTGTTTGGTGATATATTGCAGCAAGTCGAACGGCCGTCATCTCCCCAGGGTCATCGCGCCGATCAGCCTAGGCAAAGGAAATGCCCTTTGAAGTGTGAGTCTCTGTTGCGATTTCGGGAGCGCAGATTTGACCCGTGAGATCATCAACGCCATCTGTCTCCGGCATACGTCAAGTCATGCATACATTTGTCCATCGCATGAATACCTTTGTCATACCATCATTACTTTTATTCTTCCGAAAGATTGTCGTGCCGTATTTGATGTCTTTCAGGCTCGGGAGGGTTCCGCGGTAGGCCCCGCGTACGTCGGCGAAGTCGAGATAGGTCCTTTCAGCCACTCTCTGCGAGTTTCCCGGCCTCGCCCGGACCGGCTGCGGCCTTGCGTTCTCCTATGTATCCCACCTTCTGCATATATATATATATATACAGGAATATATATATACATTTAGCATACTTGAATGCTCTGATTCAATAGAACGACCCTTTCAAACCATGAACACAATCACAACTTTGTACTCGTGTACCGCAGCCGTTAACTCCTTTACCTAGATGTCACATCCCGTTTCTTCGAACGGGAATCCTCAAACTTCGACCCCCCCCCTCACAAGCCATGAATACATTCTATTTATTCTATATTTCCAAGTCCCTCCCTTGCCATCGTGGTGCTATTGTACGAAAACACATTGCATTTGTCTCTGTCTTCGCTCTCGTGGAAAACGGGGACACTACATTTTCTTGTCACGATTGTACGGATAACTTATCCTCTTTGTTGATACTTACCCTCGAGTTTTCAAACTCTGAATAGACTCACCTACAACAAGAGTGTACAACCGTTGTTGATTTGTCCTATCAGATGACCGAATATTTGCCCATATTTTTGGTAGGTTTATGTGATGTTCTTTCGGTAGTGTCAGTTTGCTAGCTGAAACTGTAGCCCGACAATCTACAATCATCGTGATGTGTTATTTCGTCGATTGAGTATGGCAGAAATGTTACGGTATATCGCTATCCTCATCATTTGTGATTTGATTAAGATTAAGAAAATTCATCGGAGACCTGAAAAAATATCTCCATTTTATCTAGCCAGATCATTACACTTAATGGAGATGTCAAAATGCCGAAACGCATCTGACCTACCAACCCAGCGAAGATAGGCAGAGCGAAATAACCTCCCGACCTCGCGTGAATTGGAGCGATCGAACTGCCGACGCGTACAATCTAAGCCAATTTTAATATTTACTGATGTTAATTTACTGGATTATTATTTGTTTTGTGACAATTTGAAAATATTAGGTTATAACAAAACTAAGACTCGAAAAAATAACTTATATTTCATAAGTGTTTACTTACATACAATTTGAACATTTTTATAATATATCACAGATATAGTTTCCCACCACCCAGTAGGTTCGAAATTATTTGACGCTTTAATATACAATAACAAATAAATTAAAAGATTTACAATGTTGAAAAGTGTTACGTCAAAATGAGGTAACGTTCCGGAAGGAAACCAAATGTTAGCTAACATATTATATAACAATTCATCCAATGGTTTAGACGAAAAATGTCGACTAATACAGAAATGTCTTTTTCAATATAAATTCAATTCAATTCAATATAAAACAAACAATAGCAAATATAATATAATAAAAATACGAGTCTAAGAAAGGTTTCTAATGTATTTATTCTAAAATTGTCTTTTTTTTTTATTTGATTTACCTATACAAAAGGTACATTTTGCGCCATTGATCTATCATATTTGATAATTTTTATAAACTTGTTTAATGTCCAATAGGGTGTTATATACATGCAAAATACAACACGGGTGAATTGATGAAAAATAAGCAAGAACAGTATTTAATGGTACAGGTCGAAGAAATCGCAATATTTTCGTAATTCATCATAAATAAATAATTATTGCTAAAAGGTCTGTTTGAACTAAGCAAAAGTTATGCTAGATGTTGAATATTCCATCCTGATAAATTATTTTCTTCTATAAATTTCTATTTATAAGCTATAATTACTGGGGAAAATCTAATGTTATTTTTAATTGGAAAGAGTTTCATGTATGCCAATTATTTCTTTATCGTTTCCCTTTTATTTTTTTAATCATATTTCCTGTATCTTTTTTTTTATCGTGACTTTTTGTTAGATTGATTTCCTGTGTCTATCTAATTTCGTTGTAAACTTAGTGGTATTAATGCTGTCATTTTGGGACAAGAGGAAAAATAAAACTATTTTGAAAGTTACAATGTAATAACTCCTGGCTGACAGCTGATACGGCCGATTTAGACAAATGTGTACAAGTAATATTTCTTTTTTATATAAAAATTTTGTTGTTTTCTTATTCTTAATTACTTTAGGTGGTAACATTTTTTAAAAGAGGATGAAATCCATAAAATAGAATAATCGAGGAATCGGCTATTATAGAATTACACTTTACATCATGTAAATTATTAAGAGTTGGTTAATTTATTTGTATGTAGAATTATTTCAAAGGTTTATTACATTTCACACCCCATCGCAATTTCTTGAACAGAAACCAGTTAATGAAGAAATCTTCGAAGAACATGGAAACCAGGAAGTTAACCAAACCCAAGAGTATCACCATAATAGGAAAATTAGGTTCTGGTGGGTATCTCAACTCTAAGACGTCTACTATCCACTCACTAGGATATACAGTTACGTACACGCAAGCAAGAATCATTGTTAATATCGACGCGAAAAATATTTTGTTCGTGTAAATTGGCTCTCGGAACGGAGGCCCTTGTGAAAAGACGAAGGCAGCCGTGATGTACTGGAACTGCGAGACGGTGAATACCGCGAAGTTTTCGTACGATCTATACTCTTTGTACCCTTTGTTTTGAAACGGCTCGAACCAGGAATACTGTCGGACGACGTACAACGAAATGAGTTGAATACTGATGATGGTCACGGTTTGGAAAATGAGAGAAAGAATCTGCAAAATGTGCAACATGCTGGGCATTGGGGTCTGACCCACGAGGGGTCCATGATACGCCTTGCACCTGCCGAAAAGTGACGCGAAGTTTAGGACCAGCGCCATGTCGATGTACAAAAACTGGAAGTCGGTCAGGTTCGTGCCGATGCTGTACAAGACGATGGTCGACAAAAACTCGATCACACTGTATATTATCATGAATTTGAAAACGCCGAAAGACGTCGTCAGCGCGGCTCTGCCTTCTTTGATGACCACCTCAACGCAGGAGATGTTCTGCACGCGGGATGTGAAAGGAGAAGCTACAGAAGCTTCCGCCTCAGACAGTGATACTCCGACGTGGGCCGCCCTCAGAGCTCCGCAGTCATTAGCGCCGTCTCCGCACATTGCTTTTAAAAATAAAACGTGAAATGTTTTCTTTTTATCATTTTTTCATTAAGCTTAAATAACTCAGAATGTGTAATAGGAATATTAAAAATTTAATCACAACTAGGGGGACTTTCCTTTAATATGTCACTTTTTAAATATCGCCTTATCAGAACACGTTCCCATGTTGCATTAAGAAAATAAAGAAATATTTATCTAGACTTAAAACTAGTAACAATCAGATTTTCGCCGGTTGGTCCAGAATCAATCCAGAAAATGGATATTAAGTGGGCACGTCCATTCGAAACTATCGGCCAAAAAATTAGCAAATATGAATTCTCTAGACCCCTAACCCTACATCCCCCTTAACCCTGGCATCTTGCCTTAAAAAAGACATCCAAAAAATGGGTCTTTGATGGGCTCAAAACTGGTGGAACAACACCTCAAGCATGAGGCAAGCGAAGGGATACAAACAAGTGCCATCCGCAAGATTTACAAAAGTATTACTGGAAGGCAACAGCAACTTGATTTCTGACATGGCACTGCCGACTTAAAAAACACATGCATAGGATATGAGTAGACAGGAGAAACGCTGTGCAGATTATGCCAGGCAGAAGAGGAGAACAGAGAGCACAGAACTATTACGGGTGGGAAAGCCCCAAGCAAGATCCTACACGAAGGAGCCGCTGACAAGGTGGTTTAACTAACAACCAGAAGCTATCAAGTGTGTTATAATAACAATAGATCTACCAAGGTCGAGGTCAACAAACTTGTGACCGCTTCTTTTATCCTTATCCATATCTCTACCGGCCGACTAAATTAGCAAATTGATAAACCAAATAAAATTCCAAAAGAAATTTCTTAATGAAAACTTATTTTGAAGTTTGCAATATGATCTATCTCAGTAGTCTTACTTTATTTCTGCGGTATCGTGCACTCTCATAGGTTGGTGTGTGCGTTATTCTGTTAGTCGTGCTAGTTGATGCTCAACCTGCTTAAAGCCTAGATTCATAATGTACCAAAAAGCGTCTGATAGATCAAAACGGAGATAATTAACATACTTTGGATATTAACAAAGTACAGGTCATCACCACCGTAGGAGTTAACGAGTGCTGTGATCCAGCTTGATAAACTAAACTGTCTGTAAATTTATCGTCAATTTACGTTGTCTGGGGACTTTCACCCTCTTATAACCCTGACAAAACAAGGTCGAAACTGACAGAAGAGGGAAAACAGAGTAACAAAACAACCACTTTTGGTGGCGAAAATCCGAAAAGCATAAACCAAAAACAGCACTGAGCGGACCAGAAAAGTAGAAAACGAACAAACCTAAGGTTGATCCGCCCCCGCGGATCTCAAGGAGAAATTTCCCAATGAAATATTCTGTCGAGGTCTGTAATATAATGAACATATTGTTTATGACCTTCGATCCTCTAACTATCGCCGATAAGTATGTCAGACACGCTTTGGCCATCTGCATTTGGTAATGGGTGTCCGGGGTGTCAGTTTACCTTCATCCTTCTTACATCTGAAACGTATCTGACGGAAAAAGGAGTTGGACCAAAAATTATATCCCAGGATATAACTATAACGAAATAACGTAATATTAATTTAATTTTTGTTACAATTAGCTGATGTCAAATTGGCTGCAAGAGGATAATAAGTAATGTCCCTTCCTCAAAATCAATTGTATCAAAGAAAACAATGGTAAGACTACAATAGAATCCATTATTCAATCTAAGACCAATTACGTCACATTGGTTTTATGACCAACAGAATAAGCTCACAATAAAATAAATAAAATTTTAAAACATCAATTGGTAATCAATTAAGTCGGACAAGTCACGAATAAATTCGCAAATCAATTAGATGAATAGTCTTACCGACGTAATATCCAGTTTGTTGCAATTCGACTATAACCTGCTGTTTCTGTTCGCTCGCCATTCTTGCAAAAACTACACTTTTGTACAAGATGTTGGGAAAGAATTGCTCCCTAGAACCTCTGATCACTTCCCAAACTTTGCCGGTCATGGCAATTTTATAATTCCCGTGGTCGAGAACGTCTTTTGTGAACCTCTGATACCTGTCGCTCGTCTGAAATTTTAAATTTTTTGAAAGTCGTCATACCTGGTTTATAGTGGGGATATTTAAACAAAAATTTGGCATACCAAGCCTTGGTTTTTGGTGACTTTCGTGTAAAATATTTCAGGTTGCTTCGACTCATTTCCGCCAATGCTGAGCTCCAGAATCGTGTCGAACTGAGAAACAATGCCACTCTCTCTAGCCACACTTTCAGCTGTCTGAATGTTGTCACCTTAAATACAAAAAAGAGCAATAATTTTTTTTTTTAAATGTACCATCCAATTTACACCCCAAGACAGATTATCGTCTTTTTAATGCAGGTATAGTTTTTATATAATTATTTATTTATTATCATACACTGTGTATTGTTGGGCAGGACAAAAAGTTAATAGCAATAACAATAAACAGCGAAGATCCAATGATTTTGAGATCCGAAGATGTGTACGATTTCCTTCATATAGGTTGAAATGGGATATTGTCCGAGTGGATCGAAGTCGCGATAGCTCGCGACGTATTTAGCCAAAGGTCGTGGGTTCGAATCCCGCTCGTGACACTGACTTTTTTATCTCACCTTACAACCTTAATCAATTGAAATACATTTTTAATATTATGTTCACAAAACATTTGCTACTTCAGCATTTGTGTATTGAATAATTAATTCATGCAAATTCGTTCAGGAATTCGTCCAGATCTTATTTGAAATATAATTGTTAATTGTGATAAGGTGTTCAGGAATTTTATATGTTCATAATTGAATTTTAATTTACTTTGACTAACTTCTTGATATTTCATTTCTTTAAACTAGCTTATTATTCATTCCTGTCTAATTTTATTAAAACGTGTTAAATAGACGAAAGCCGAACCTAGGTTTTTACGAAAAAAAAAGCACAATGGTTTCTAGACCACATGTTGTTTCATTTCTATCATACGCATTTTTCAAAAAATAAATGCAAATCTCTTGGGTTAAAGTTCTGATCGTGAAGTCAACTAAAGACTGGGACGTGTAAACGCATACAATTTGCAGACAAAAAAAATATATTTACACAGTTGGTATTTCTCCAAATATTGGTAACTAATTGGTGTTTATCTTTAGTCTCAAATTTCATTTACAGAAACATTCATTTGGGAAAACATTTGGGATTGAAATTTTCTTACGCTCAAATAAAAGTGGTTTTTACAGAAAAACCTTCTCATGCCTGAAACACGTGGATAGACTGAAATTCAACAACATAAAAAACACCATAAATTATTATACTACGTATAATAGTTCAGAATTATTTATACTTTTCGAGAAAGAATAAATTAATCAACAAGAAAAAATGTTTTCACCGGTGAATAAAAGCTTTACCAACTGTTTATCACCAAGTCGCAGAGTTTCTGATCCTAATAATAACCTGGAAGCTTTTCACAATTGATTGATCGTTGTGGTTGAACATCTTGTACTTTAGATAGAAGGTTTCGGTTGCTCCAAGTTGAAAATAGTTTGCCTTTTATCTCTCGGGAATAATGTAACGTTCCAGGTGATGGTTTGGTAGTGTGCCATGGAGTTAAAAACTTGATTCTCAAGTATAGATATTGCGCAACAACTGGATGCTTAGTATAACCCGAATAACGATCTAGGGTCAAACATGTCAAAGATTCTAAGCACATAACTAACAGAACCGAAGAACCAACAATTACACACGCCCAATCCTCGCGACCAAACATTTTAGCATATTTGTGGCATTACATTCGCTTGATATAAAAATAAGAAAATTCAACATCTTAAGCGACATTTGTACAATTTTTTTCACGAGGTGTGTGAAACAACAATGAAAATCTGAATCCATGACGAGAGGTTTTGAACCTGAACTACATGCTCATAGAGGACTTTATAAAATATTAACTGTTTATGTAATGAGTGTTATACAATAAATAATATTATTTCTTAAATTAATTAATTCTAATATGAGCTAAAAGATTTTATTATAAATATATTAAAAATGGTAGACAATTTCATAAAAATTTATCTTTCATCCTGATAGCTGAAAGGTTTACGCATGTGCAAATATTTTTAGCCCCCACGGAATTTTAACGTGATTTGACATTTGAATTACCAGTGATCATGATTATTTTGATTTTAGCCTGCTTTAGGACTTCAATGGTAGGAATCGTCTCAGGCTTGACCCTGTTCTCGAGGATGATGAGACCGACCAGGTTCAGGTCACGTTCAACTTCCTCTCGTCTCAGTCTGTCCAGTTTGTGGTAACTCACTGTCTCAAGCTTCCTCCAGCCGAGAGCGATGACCCTGTAGCCCTGTTCAGTGTACTCCCTCAATTTCGGCATGAAGTCCGAAGGCACTGAAATAAAAATAAATCAGCCCTGTCCTTAAAATCGGCTTCCGATTATCTGACTCACCGGTCTCTGGGTTCGACAGCGATACGATCATTTCGGGCGAGCCTTTGCAATATAAAATGAGGTCTTTGCTGCCGAGTTGTCTCGTCACTGCACTCATCCTCTGGAGGTCAGAAGCGAAAGCGAATTGATGCAATATACCAATCTCCGTTTCCTGTCAAGAAATATCAGGTAATTTACAAATGACAAAAGTTCAAATCCTTTATTTTTATTTTTAAATTGAACGGAGAACTTTACGCCTGTGTTAACTGTTTGTGATTACTTTCGGTTTTAATAATAACACTTTCGAGAGGAAATCCCCGGGCCACGATCTTATTAATTCTAAAATACTTCGGAATCTACCCAAAAAAGCAATAGTACATATTACAATGCATTATTTTGCACAACCTATTTCTCCATCCCGTGAGAATCATCTTTAATAACCCAATACCACGACCACAAATCCTCCTGTACCCCATCCTCTGACACACCAATAAGCCTCCTTCCCACTTAATCCAAAATTACAATTAATTAAGGTTTATAGCTGAGATGAAAAAAAAAGTTAATGCCACGAGCGGGATTCGAAACCATGATCTTTGGCTAGATACGCCGCTACTACCTCACCACTCGGACATCAACTCCCTATCTCAACCTCACATTATGAGTTTTCCCCTCCTTTTTGCCTTTTTTCAACGATTCACCAAGTTAGTACCAATACTCTCAAGTGGTAGAGCAGCGGCGTATCTAGCCGAAGATCGTGGGTTCGGATCCCGCTCGTGTTTAGGAATGGTTAGGGATTACTTCTTCTTGGATCGATCTTTTAAAGTAAGAGCGGGTTCTGATTTTTTACCCATCACGCCAGTGAAATTGGGTTTTCCATTCAGTCAGTCCTCAAGTCAAATCCTCTACATTTCTGACTCATCCAAACACACAACTGGCAACATACGCGAACCGCAATCTTATCTACAGACGCTTCCAACATATCCTAGCCATATGTGCCTGTGTGGAGATTGTGGCGCGGGTTCTGGTACCACGGCAGGCACTTCCACACTCTTCGATAGATATCCGCATTGCAATAGTATTCTAGATGAAAACCTTTTAGTTTGTTCAAAATTTCATTCAATCTGTGAGTAGCTTGAGGACGCGGGCGTGGGTTGTGCCGGCTTGATCCATGTGTGTGTATGGCTGTCGATCAAAAGAGCGGTGCAGAAGGAAGGCTTGTCCACTCGGTGGCGGCCCAGGTTGAACAAGCAAAAAGTAACGTTTATGCTCCAACGTCAAACCTGTCCACCAGTGCAACATAAACAACGATGTAATACCACCATCCAACTCAGTCTGCTACCTAGATATGCTTCACCTAGATAACAGATTTATAAAGAACCCGCATACAATATTAAAAGGGCAACAACTTAACAAAAGATACAAACTACTCATTCACCTACCAGAACCCAAATCAACACGAATACATAACAAACAATCCTACTAAAAAAGCACGCATTATTTGGAGTTACGGAGTCGATCTGTAACGCTCTGCCAAATCCTGCAATATCTGACGAATTTATTCCTTTCAATCAAAAATTTTCCGCCTTTCCTCAATACTCCCTTCTATGTCACCAATCAAATGTCCATAAAGACCTTAAAATCCCGTTCTTCTAATGATCTGATCCGAACACCCTTGCTCAATTTCCTCTCTAAACTAACCCTCCTTCTTAACCCAATAACGTAACACTTTTCCGAACTTTGGGTCCTTATAATCTTACACCATATTTAAAACGCCTCGTGACCCCCATTTTAAGCTGCCCAATTAAATAAAAGAGAGTTCTAGCGCCGGCTAGTTTCTCTCCCCACTACATGTATATATCTATATTTATTTTTATACATAGCAATAAAACATTTTTTTTAAGATATCCCATTTCCCTCAGCGCCGTTCTGTTAGAAAGATTTAGGAATTTACGCATGATGAAATCCTGATAGTTAAATACTATTATTATATCATATTATTCCAGTCTACAGGGAGTTAAATTTCCATCTTGGAGACAAGAACAGTAGAGAAGGAATTTAATAAATATGTTTTTCGGGCAAGAGGCCAATATGTAATATCATTTAAATCCATGAGAGAGAGAAATTCTGTATAAATGTATTTTTTAATGAACATACGCTTTCCATATACAGATTTCATCTTACAGATCATACACTCGGGAGGGTCAAAAAATTCAGGGGAGACGTGGACGATAGTGATCGAACCCAGGTTCTACCCGACACTCGGCTACCTTGGTCCCGTTAATATGTCTCATTTTACATCCATTTTATATCATTAATTTTACATCAACGATAGTCACTATTAGATAGTTAGATATCTTATATAATTTGGGGGGGGGTTGCTTTTGTAATTTGTTCGATACCGATCGTTTTGGCCTATCTTATACTAGATGGGTTGGTGTGTCAGACGCGTTTTCGCCATGTTCAGTGTGTCAGACAGAAGATATCGTACTGCTCTATAGTATTACTCTTAGTAAAAGTTATATTCTTTATTTTGTATTTTTTAAATTCATTAAAATAAATACATATAAAAACGAAATTTAATTTTTTTTTTTTAATTTAAAAGTTTTGTTTCTTCAAGGTTGAGCTGGTCTCTAATATTATGTTCATTGTGCTTGATTATGTAAAGACAATCATCTTTTAAATAAAAAGGCATCTGACAAATTAAACTTATAGTCAGGCCGATCGAGGGACCTGGATCTTAAAAATCTAGGTGCTCCCCTCTTTTGGATCAATTGAAATTTAATCGTCAAGGATGATCTATGAATATATACACAATTAATTACGGTTTTTAGTTGGTGATTACAATTTCAAATACTTTTTCACATCGTTTTGCCCTAGTGGGTATCGCAATATCGCTGAAACACTCTGAAATTTATTGAATATTAACAACAATAATTACATACTTCAATCTATTTGAATATATTTCTGTAAGTAACACGAATTATTTTTAAAAAAATTTAACGAGGCGATTTGTTTTGGAGAGATAGCCTCGTTCAATGACCGATATGCTTGAGTATTCTCAATATTAAGTTACTTAATTTTTTCAAGTAGGTTTTCCAAGGTTATTTTTACTACTTAATGACGATAATTTTTATTACTTAATGTCTATTCTATGATTTAACGACTATTAAACCTGTTTTTATGTTTTTGCCTTGGAATTTTGATTTAACTAGACAATGTGAAAGTACTGGTTTTGTCGGAAACATAATATGCGACATATAATTATCAACTGCGGGTGTTTCTTTTAAACAAATCTTCTTTTTTTTTGTTGTTGTTGAATTTATGCCTTGAAAATAAAAGATCTTATAACGAGAACTCTTAATAAATGATTAATTGTAAGAAATTTATATTTTAAATCCTACCGTTGAACCATCAGCTTCGGTGGCGGGAGGCCTGACGACGGTTGGTGCTAACAAGTCGTACTTCTTTTCGTCTGGGACCGACGGCTCGTGGATGGTCCAATTGGTGCTTTCGAAGACTTTGGTGTCGATCGGATCACCACATAAAGCCCCGTTCACCATCGCCACAGAATGGCAAGTCGTCATCCCGTGCAGCAAGTGCTTATTCGCCGTCTCTCCTGGTCTGGAGCACGGGGTGTCGAAATATTTTTCATTGACCGCAATTACGCCCCACATGTCCAAGCCATCTTCCGTCAAAGTGCCCGTCTGTTCAAACCAAGAAGAATCATGCATCGGTTTATCCTAAAAGTTTATAGATTTTACCTTGTCAAAACAGACGCAGTTCACCGATCCAGAAACGTTAATCACCCTGGAATTGATACAGGAAATCTTCTTCGATTTCAGTCTTTTGAGAGCGTAGATCTTCCCGACCGTCATAGTAGCCGGCAAAGCCACAGGAATGACAATTGTAAATAGATCAAG
The DNA here is from genome assembly GCA_039619505.1 of Cimex hemipterus. Taxonomy (NCBI): domain Eukaryota; kingdom Metazoa; phylum Arthropoda; class Insecta; order Hemiptera; family Cimicidae; genus Cimex; species Cimex hemipterus. The sequence continues at coordinate 31,279,550 of CM077102.1, forward strand.
TGATTTTATTACAATGTCAACCAATTCGTCGTTATGTGAAGTCTACAAATCAAATTAAAAAAACAAAAAGCAAGATGGCTTATTCTTCTCTTAGTAGTGATTACAGTCAAATTGAGACTTTATAACAACATTTTAATAATAGATCATAAAAAAACTGAAATGCATGTCAAGATCTTAAACCCTTTCTATATCTGTACTCTTTACCAGCACGACAAAACAAAGTATTCGCTACATTGGTGATACTGCTGCTCTTCCTCTCATGCGCCATGGCCCGATATCCAAACCTGCAACCCAACGTACATCGCTGTACAGCAAGTGGACGGTTTCTATTAACCCCTAGAATCTGGTATTAGGGCAATTCATAACCGCACCACAAATAACTGGGGTTTCTTTATTACAATGGTTGTGACGGTGAAGTACCTCTGCATTCAACTTGACTTCAGATTAACGTGTGCATACAATACCAAATATCTGCGTACCAAAATTCCTCAATGAAAAAACTCTGAAAAAGCTGTTAGATCGTAGCTCAACTTGTTTCATCGAAATCAAATAACTTCCTAATTCGTCAAATTGGAAGGCTTACTCCTGTGATTTACAGGCATCGGCAGATTCCAATCACATATCTTCAGACCATACAAATCCGTGACTTTAATGATAAGGATGGAAAACTGCACACCACAAATTCCAAATAATATTCCAAGAATCTACGAAAGACTCCACATCCAACATGCGCCCTAATCCATGATCTTCTGGATAGTGCGCCACTAGTACGACATCGCAGCATAGCCGCAGATTAAGAACCCTAAGGCCTTTGTGATTTTATAGCTGAGTGTAACAAATCCGTTTTTTTTAATCGAAAAATTTCAAATAAAGAAGAGAGAGCTTTCTATCTTCCCAAGCTTCTTCCTTCAAACCAGCCATCCATTACTTCACTGCAGAAATTCTTCCCTCTTGTGAGTGATTCCATTCCACTATCTTTACATGGTCATGTCTGGACAACATCCGTTTCTTCATCATATCAGCGGCGAGTATTTCTTCTCCAACAAAATTCACGAAATGAAGTGCAGTGGTTCTGTTTAAGTAAATTTAATTGTTTAATACATTTTATTGCCTTTTGTATTCATGTCCATAATCTCTGTTTTTCTGCTTTTCTCTTCTCAACGAAATCTGAATTTTTGAAATTTTGGAAACCACAAATCTTTGAATCTGTTCTGCTGCTATAAGGTTTCCTGTTTTCTGAAATTCAACTTCAAGCTCTTTTTTGCATATTCCTCTGTCAATTTTCTGAGCATTTACAACCCTTCATTTTTTCTTCAGCCCAACAACGTCTGGCCTACAACATATTATAAATTGTTGAATTTACAGGTTATTAGATGGTTTATTATTGATTGATGATGATTGATATAGATTATTGATCTAGATGACTGGAACCGTCTCTTAAAAATTCCTGCAACTCTAGATTTGAAGTCGTACTACGGGCGTACTACATGGGCAACCCCAGAAATCTCAGATAATGAAATATCGTTCCACAATTATGGATACTGTTAGAAAATAAAACATAGCAGAATGAAAACAAACATTTATTGACAGAATAAATCACGAAGCATTTCGTAAAGCACATTTGTTAGTATAACACCACTGAACGTGCCGAGAGGACGTGAGTCACAGTGACTAAACTTGAATTTTGACCTCATTGTCGTGATTCGAGCTTTAGAAAACCCTTATCGGCTGACTTGCTCGGAAATCGGTGTAAATTAATTTTTCGATTCATAACTTATACGACCGTGGCTGACATTCCTAGTGCAAGCTCTTTTCTCAAAACCTGGGAAACGGATTTTTATGGTCGTGCATTTTATAACTGAATCAAACATTAAAATCGGACTATTATTTCCATGTAAAAAAGAGGTTAATATCTGACAAATAATTTTCCATTTTGTGACAGAATTTTACATTTTTTCTTACAGAAATCTTTTGTATATGTTTTATGGTGCATAGGCCGTAAAAAGCATATGATCCTTTTCTTGGAAATGGTATGCTTGACATTAAAATCCTTTTACCTTTAAAAACGGAAAATTTCAACTTTCAAAAAATCATAGTTTATTTACAAGAAATGACAGAAACGTGTCCTATATTTTGAAACTGAAGGATCACCAAAAAAATTTTGGTCAAAATCCATGGCGCACACTAACCTGGTCGTTTCCTTGTGAGAGGTAAACAATCAGAAGATCAATCATTTTCCGAAGCTACACTCACCTTAATATACAAAAATTTGTGAGGCCTAAACTACTTTATAAAAGTTCATTCATTACATAAACTAAATAGAATAGGATAAAACCTCTTAACTTACAGCTTCGTCGCTTCTTGGTCTATCAGTTTTATCCTGTCAGAACCCAAAAAACCGAAAGGCATCTGACAGAAGATATCGGAAACGACTGGTAATTTATTTTGCTACAAAGTTTAAAATTTCAACGTTCAATTGTGCCTAAAGTTCCTGGAAAATGGTTTTCAATTAAAAATATACATCTTTCAATCAGTGATACCTTAATATAAATGGTATAGGCGAATCCTAGAATCCCAATAAACGCCAGAACCCAAATGAATTTAAAAGAGTCCTGGTCAAATTTGAAGTCTGCCGGTGGCGGGTAAAGGATCGACCGCACCAGATCGCCTTTTGCTGTCAAGAAGCCGGTCCTGGTCACCAAGGCGTGTACCTTTTCAGTACCGTAATACCTCGTCTGTATCACAACCGTGCCGCAAAATAGGGTGTGCTGGCTGTCTTCTTTAGCAGTGTAAACTTTGGAGGTTTTCGGCAGGTAACTCTTCGTTACAGGAACACTTTCACCTGGGAAAATTTCCTTATATTTTTTATTTTATTTATTTGGTTTTTTCTTTAATTTACCTGTTAACATGCTTTCGTTTACAATGCACTGTCCGTTCAATAAAACGGCGTCACAATGCACCGTACATCCTTGGGGTGGGATGACTATAATGTCACCTGGGACTAAACTGGATGTTTCGATTTCTTCATAACTGCTTTCACCCCTTTTAACAGTCACTATATCCGTCGAGTGGATTGTTTCGTTCAAATGTTTTTGATTCTGAAAAAGTTTCGAACTGGAGTTGTCATTCGACAAAAGTGATAAGACTCGTTACTTTATGTGTTTGATAGACTGACGAAGAAATTCCAAACACTGACATTATGATAATGGCTATGCAATAGTAATAGTACTCGTCGCTTAGCCATACCGACATGGAAAATGTTTGGAAAATATAGAACGGGTTCAGTACTTCCAGCAGAACCAAAGTGGGTATTGACGAAATGGGCACTATGATTTCGTTTAACCCATATGCCAATTGCCTGTAATGAAAAATTCTTTTAGAATTAAAAAAAAATTAATATTCAAAACTAATCTACTTCAGTTTTTGATGGTTCGACGTGAGACCAGTGAATTTGGAAAACTCTTCCTGTTTCAAACCGTTATCAAGGCCTACGAGTCTGACAAATTTGAACTTGCTCTGATCCCAGATGTAGGTGATTTTTTTAACTTTGACAAACCTCAAGTCTGAGCATTCTAAAATAAAAAAATTTAGGTTTTTATAACGAGCACACGTTAAGCTATAAAATTGTTTGCTGGTTGGACATATTAATAATTACCTTTTGTTCTACCATCAGCTAAATGAATGTTCAAGCTAGTCATTGATTTTTCATTACTATCACCAACGTATAAGTAAGTTGAAATATTTTCTCTATAAAAAAGGCTTAAAGTGAACTACCAATGTAACATAAAACGGATAAATGTTATTGAAATAATGCGCTAAGTCAGAATCATTAAAGAAATCCTTGTTTCGACCAACATCTCTAACCAGCATGGCCATTTCAATAAATAAAAAAATTGTGGAAAAAAATGAATCATTATAAAAGTGCATAAATCATGGGCATACCTGCAATTTGAAATTGAGATTATTCTAACATCTTTGACGAACGTCAATTTGAACCTTTTCTCGAACGAATCCTGCAATACATGTCAGACAGCACTTTCAAAAACCGTCTCGCCTTTTACTACTATGCACACTTACGATAACAAGAAGTTTCGTCGCTTGGTCCAGAGGGCATTGTTTATGCTTAGCGTAAAGCATGAGACGTGGCCACCAGTGAAAAAAGAGCCGCAGGAGTCCCAGGGAGAGAAAATAACCAATCCAAGTCGCCACTTGAAACGGCAAATGCTCTTTATAACCATAAATTACCTATTATCATTTAAATTTAATCCTATAAAATGTATAATTTTTTTTTATTAGTTGTATTCGTTTGACGTTTATTACCATTTCGTCCTCTTCGCCTTCATTGATGTAACCCTTCGTTTTACTTTTGTCCTGATCCTCATTATGTCTCATCCCTTCTCGGCTTGATACGCCTAGCAAATACTGCCTGGAATCCGTTTGATTCATGTAAATAATATTATTGAAAAACATAAAAACAACAGGCTGAATCAGTATTAGTATTGTTTGTCAGAGTCAGGTTTTTGATTGTTCTACGTCTTTTTCAACTTAGGTTTTTTCCTTTTTAATTTGTGCACTGTTTTAAATGGCGTAAACGATGTTTGCGAGTTATTATTAAGCACTTTCCTTGACAATGTTAAGATTGTGTCGGTGTTCAAAGAAATTTGAGGACTCGTGTAAAAAAACATAAACATGTCAATCTGTAGACATATTTAAAATAGTTTTCCCTGATTATGACCGTACCGGTCGAAAGCTTGGCAGTAACATCTGAATTTACTGGTTTTTTTTCTCCAGGACCATACCTTGATGAAGGTGGTTCGATATATTTGTATCCGCATTCGCATATGTGTGTGTATGTACACCGATTTTTTTCTAGCTGGATGGTCTTATAGATGTTTTTGTCTTACCACTTTTCATATTGTATTTGTTGTTTTTAGTTCCATACTTGTTAGTTAGTTTGTACGTTGTTATTCCAATGTGAATATGGTCCATTTAGTGTATATTTTTGTGTACATGTTTTCTTTATTATTTCCGTAATTGTGTTTGCGTTTTAACCGTTATTGTATACTATGATTGTGTATTCTTTTCAATTTTCGTATTTGTTTTTGTTGAATGGGATTGTTTTTATTCTGTACATTATGTATTTCAGTGTGGGTGGTTTGAGTCGGCGTGTGTAATGTTGTCTATAAGTCCATGGAGTATTCCGCCTTCGGCCCTCTCGCACTACACATTCATGCCAATAAAAACATTTTCTTCGTTGTGTCAACGTTTCGATCTTTATTGAAATCATCTTCCGGGCTCAAAGTGTTTCTTTACTGTGTAGATGTGTCATTCTAATAGGCCGTGTTGAGAGTGCCCGGGCAAATATTTTTCTAAATCCGACGTCACACCAGACGGCATCTCACGATCTCCAAACGGTCACTAAACACTCACAAAATACAGTAACTTGTGACATTCTACTATCAGCACTATATACAATAAAACAACCCCGTTCACCAAAAAAATTGGAACTCAGATGCACACGATCTTATATCCGACACGCTCTCTATATAGAGCCAAGAAATTGCACCCTTCAACTATGTGGGACACATCGAACAACCTTTCTCTACATGGCGAACACTTGCTCAGCCTTTCGCCAAAAAGTGCGCCCGCGTGTCAACCTCATGGCCTATTCTTAACCGGGTGGTGTTGTTATTGTTATCATCCCCGCGTGTATTAATTGTCAATATCATTTTATAATACGTAAATACTTATTTTCATTTGTTTGAAATTAAATATTATTGTTATTTTTTTTCCAAACTGTTAAAACACAACGATATAAGTTTACCTCAATTTCATATTGTTCCAAATCGTGCATGATTTCTAATTGGTAATTGGGATATCGTCATAATTGTTAATGTCATTTTGTACATTTTTACAACTCCAGTAAGGACATTTTTAAGCAAAAGTAAATTTTATATTCGTGTAACTTTTAAAGCGTATTTTCATCCTTGACATAAACCTAAGAAATTGCCCGATAGCAAAAATTGTATGTTGCCAGATTGTATGTTACCTTTTAAAATAATATCCCAAGCTTTAATTGTTAAGTAGTACGTGTTCACCACATGATATTTACACCACGACTGGAATTCGTTTTTCGATAATGAACTAGGCAATGATTATCAACAGTGATTATGGCCTTCTTTAGAGATTTCGATTCTAAATAAATCATGCCTTTTTTAACACTATCAGCAAAATTCCCCTCGAGGAAAACTATTTCTTTTGTACTACTTTTGCTGTTCGTGTACAATCTTGTTTCCATTTAATTATTGCAAAAACCTATCTTGAGTATAATTGGCCTTAATGATTGGAAAAGCAATTATTTTTTAGACTTTAATTAAAAAAACTATGTCCGTCACAAAAATTCATTTTATCTTTTGTAATTATTTAAAGAAAACATAGACAATACACGGATCTGGGAAAGGAAGTGAACAACGTCCCATTGTCGCTCAGTTACGTAACCTAAATGGCGAGGACGGGAGCGCATGCAGTAAAAACATTTCTAGCAATTATATAAACATTCAAGCAGAGTCCTTGTTAAAAATTGGAATAAAAATAATACATAAATGAAGTCAGTATACATACTCATGATTTTATATGACTGTAAAATGTGTTGGTGATAATGTGGTGTAGCTGACAAATATGAGAAAGATATTGTGAGAAATGTAATTTGAATTGCCAAACCTAAAGCGGTCATTTTAGAAACTGACAGTCTTGCATGCAAAGACAGATTTTCTTAAAAGGGATTATCTGCTGAAATTGTAAATCTCGGAGTTTCGGTTGTACCTGGCCTCTCCACCCAATATCGTTTAAAGCAAGGTTCGTCTACAGCTAAGGTATAATTTGATAGAGGTTGGGGTGGCTTAACGTTAAATTGCTGCACCCCATTAAAAGGTTAACTTAGAATATGCGGTCATGAGGTCTCAGTGATCCCTCTCGTACGCATGCCCCGATCAGAATAGGGCAGCATTCAACAGATTAATGGTTCTTCCTTATATTCCCGTGCCGCTACTCTGCTGCAAGGACCAGGGGCTTGGCGCTGCAGGAGATGTGTATGGGAGGGACTGTGTGCAGTTACCCTTCAACATGGGTGAACTGCGGCGGAGAACATGCTGCAGCTCAGGTGTTTGCTCTCGCGGAGGAAGGATAAATTGCTTTTCTGCCGGAAGGCAGGGCGATTGCCGCCAGTAACGTGAGGCAGGGAGTTAGATTAGAGAGATTAGACTATTAGATGCTGAAAGAAAAACAAATGCCGTAACCATAACATTCAAAGCAAACACCAATTCTGAAGCGGCTCTTATCCGCCTACAACCATCGTGGATTACACGGGGGTTTCTACACCCCATAAAGAAAGAAAAGCAAGAACATCCTCCTCTCAAACTCCGCCGGGGGAATAAACCTATGTTTAAGCTCTCACAACCGCCACCGGGTGGGCCTCCTCAAGAGAAACGTTTGGTGGCGGCAACATCGGTGGAGGAGCTTCGTGTTTCCAGGGATTAAACCTAGTTAACCTAACCTCTTTCATGCCTTCTATCAGAAAAACGTAAAAACGATAATATACGAGAAGACCTAATATGCGAAAGAAGAAGAGAGTATAGAATACATTCTGCAGTAGAACTGCAGAGCAATTGGAAATAATGGACACATGCTTTAGTTCCTTGTCAGAAAACATGCTCTGATGGCGATAATCCTCCAGGTAACCTGCATCCGCCCGAGTCGCACATTACTTTTGTTCAAACCTTCTCAAGGGAGGGAGAGTACAAGGAGGTGTAGCTATATTAATAGGAAAATAATACATGCGCATGAGCCTGAGTACGAACAACTATGCGATCGATGTCCCTTATGGTGTCGCAGATATGCTCTCTCTCTTTCTACCTTCCACCAAACGTACTAAGCACAATAGTGATGTTGTCCGAGTACTTCACCCCCAAATGAATGTATGGGATATAAATAGGATAGCATGATTTTATGAATGAAAGTGAGTGCGAATGAGTTCGGAACTGTATGCGTTGGGTGGTCAATTGATCTACTTGAACGACTGGGCCCGAAACCTAACCTCGCTTGCTGGACGGACATGGCCTAGATATGACCCCGAACCACGAGGTGAATGATTTGATTTGTGACCTGCCGGTAAATTGCTGTCAAGTTCAAAAGCTGGAATTGCCGGTGTACTGAGAGCTGTGATTGACTCAACTCTGCATATGGTTATATGTAAATGTGTACACATGCGGGTTTGAACTTAATAAATCTAATATCCAATTCAATACATATTAGTATCATTGTAAAACAGTTCTAAGACAAACCGAAAAACTGAAATTATATGCCATAGTTACTTCGTTCAGATTTATTCGTTTCTGCATCCTCTGAGTAATTATTTGATACACAGTATTCATTTGGGCACAGTAAATACCTAAAGAGAGAAACTTATTTAGTACTCTTTTCTTTAGAAACTATGGTACTTCATTATGTTGTCTTTTCAGCGAGTAAAAGTTTTAGGAGATTTGTGCATGGGGTGAATAACATTACGTAAAACTTCTGGAAACGAGATTAAGCAAGTTCTTGTACAAAACGAGCATCAACGTCTTTGTGCAGTTATTGAGTTACTGAGTACAGTTATGATTATTGAATATTTGAAATTTGGTGGTTAAATTGCCTGGTAATATTCTAAAGTTCAGGTTCTAGCTCATATAGGGCTGATAAAAGTGTCTCAACGTCAATTTACTTTGTATGAAATTCCAGTAATCTTCTATTTTGTTGGTTCTGATCAGTCTAATGGAAAAATCCCAGTTTGCAGTTGCGACAGAAACCAAGGTAAGTATAGTGGATATGAAAGGACCCGAACCCTTCTGTAGGGATAGGAATCCACACTATCAATGAACATCTCAGACAGAAGGACAAAAAGAAAATAAGGGAACATTGGAATTCCCTTATTGGACACAGACAATCCAAGAATCTTCTAACCAATTTTGGGAAGAAAGAAATTACAGAATGTGCCAAAGGGGGCAGGAATAAACTGCGAATCCTAACAGGATTCCTAACTGGACACTGTAGACTAAATGGACATCTAAAGAAAATGGGAATAATCTAAGATGGCACATGCAGATTCTGCAAAGAAGCAGAGGAAACACCAACACATCTGCTAACAAACTGCGGAACGACATTAGCCCGTAGGAGGAAGTGTTTTGGGATGTACAATGTGACCATAGAAGAACTTCAACCAATAAAACCGGGCCTATTAATCAAGTTCCTTGATGAAATAGGACTCACCGATGTGCTCTAGGCAGAGAGAAAAATCTTAAAGGGCGCAGTATACAACACCCTGAAATATCATCATCATCATCATAATCATCATCATCATAGTGTATATGAAAATAGTGCTATTATTAATGGTAAAGCGCTTTAAGGTAGAAGTCATTTGGCTAAATTTATTTTTCTTAATTATGTTATTTATTTAATGTTTTAAATTAAAGGTTTTATAATGTCCAATGTTGTTTGGATTGATGTGGATTAATATGTAGCCAATTGTGTCTGGATGTCTGAAAATATGGTGGAAGATGGGTCTAAAGACACTATTTGAGGTCACCTGCTGCCACAGCATTTAGCAGTTTACTTCACCCAGAAGAAATGGACAAAAAGAAAAATGCTCGGTGGGCGAGACAGTATAACCCCGAGCAAAATGTCGGAACGCCAAAACTTGTCAAAAGTACAAAGGAGTAAATTTAGTTATTAGAAAGTTTAGGTAAATTACTTTGACCTCCCAGACTTCCTTAAGTCCAGATGGGTCTGATATTCATGTTAAACGAAACATTTTTTACAGCCAATTTACTTTGTTTTCCCAGCAGTCTGTTAACTTCTAATCTTACAAGTCTTCTGTGATTTCAATAGCATTTCCTGGATAAGCAATGATATAGTGGACCTTGTGGAGGATGGTTAATCGTTGTTTGGATTAATGAGGATAACCTCGTCATCATTTTGTGACGTATTTCAGGTTAGGTGAAATGTCGAGATGGGACCAAAGGAACCATTTTCACAAGTTGAAGCACATTCAAAACCTTGCTTCACTTTGAAGCAAACGATAAAAAATATTAGATTTTTGTTACCTCCTCCTGAATAAAATAAATAGTAAGATTTTCTTAATATTAAAGACATTCAATTTTAAAAAAAATCAACATTATAAATTATTATAATATAGTTTTTAAGAAAGATAAGAGGTTGGTGAGGGGATAGTTCTGAGCTAGATGAACATGTCAGGATATCCAGGATGAAGAGGAGCTTTAATGATGTAAAGGAGGATCTAGGACTCAACTGTTAGGATTTTGATTAGTAAGACACCACATTTCATATGTGTAATTGCATATGGGACTGAATGGTAAGATTCTTTGCCTTGGCCTATCAGAAGGACAAAAGAGATAGACCTATTTAAGATAATATTCGCTTTGCTGCAAATATTTTCAATGCATTGAAGTCTAGAATCTCATATAGAAAGGATTGGCGGGACTGGATGAACAACTGTGTTATCATGTAGAGACTCTATCTTAGAGGACAACGTCATTCACAGGCTGAAGCTGTATTCAGCACCTTTCACACTAAAGAAACAGAAAGATTTTTGTACGAGATTGAGATGAGGACAAGCTTAAATAGTGAACAAATCAAGTTCAGTCTTATTTAAAGAGAGGTATTTAAAACCATTTGGACCTTATATTTTTAAGGGAAAAACTTAGCCAGATTTATTTTAGTTGTTTATTTTACTTTATTGCCTTGGTTTGCACCAATTTCACTATTTGATGTTCTGCAGATGGGATTGAGGGCAACGGGACGGTTGTTTGTTAATCCTGCAGGTAATAGTGTCAATGAAGGGACGTCAGTGGCCGCATCGGTTTAGGCGTTGACACAGGGCTCATCACTAGGGTAAAGGTCCTGGGTTCGAATCCAGCGGCCCTGCAGGAATACCTACAAATGGGCTATTTTTCAAAAACACCGATACCCCTAGGGTTTATATAACCTCTGCTTTTGCGAACCCACTTAGAAAAAAATGGGATGTTTTGCTGGTCGAATCTGAATCGAGCACTTTGATTTCAATCTGAAAAGTCCTATCGACATGATTTTAGTACGAAATTGAAACAAGTTTAACCCTTGAGGTAGTGCAACAGTAGAGCCATCAGCCAAGATAGATATTGTCAAAGATCTTGAGAATCTTTATGAAAATTTCAGTACAAATCAGCACATCCTCTGAGAAGAGCAAAAAATAAAATACAAATACAATAGTTTACATCAGTATACGTTTATATCTGTAATATAATTTACTGCATGAAAATATGTCAATATTTGTTTGTAATTTGAAACTGTTAAGCAGAAGTCATTGTGTATCAAAGTTTGTTATGTACGTGCAATATTGTGTATTCAATTCACTAAGTTGCTAACAACGGGGAGAAACCGAGGGCCATAGCCTGTGCTATATCGTAGTAAATTAACATTCGTTCAAAATGAAAAGTCCCGGCTGAAATATGAAATACTACTATCTCAATAGACCTTTCAACAATGATCAAACAAAATATTATCCTTTTTTAAATCTGATTGAAAAAAATGCTACTTCACCTTCGGTTATCAACAATTTTCCGACTATTATTAACACTCCATAAATCTGGCAAATGTCGTACAACACACGTTAATTACATGAATGATTTCATCATTATGGACTCGTCGCACCCAAGCCGAAAAATAGTATAATAAATATAGTAACAACATTATGTTTTATTAAAAAAAAAAATTTGCAGGATGAAAACTATACAAAAGCACACGGCTTGAATATCCGTCAGCCATGTAATATTGTCAAGAAGAAAAGAAATGTCTGATATGTGTATCATGAATAGGAAAGACCCTAAAATGTTGCGCTGTGGGACACTAGTATTACTGTGTATCTAAAACAAATAGCTGCCCCTGAATTAGCCAAGGAACGTATAACAACTTGAGATATATATGCGATGCGATTATTTTTTCAAAAACACAAGGGGACACAATTAAGATTAATTAATTGAACAGCCCGTTTCATTGGCCAAATGTCAATAAATTTATCTTATAAATCACTCGAACGAATTAATAAATATAACCAATTGAGATAACAGTTAAAATACGGGGAAGTGCATTTTGAGTAACTGGTTAAAAACAAGGGGAAAACTTTCTTTTTTTAAATTTTTTTTAATTTGTTGTACATTACAACTACCTTAAAGTAGGTAATAAGTAACAGTGAGAACGGTAATTAAAACAAAACAAAATTAAAACCAAGAGTGGATAAAACACCCATTGGTATTACTCCAATGTTACAATAATATTGCGTGTTCAATCGATTTGTGTGTCATTATCACTTTCACTGTTATCACCATCACTTCATAGAAGATCTCGCGGCCGTTGTCTCTTCAGTCGGCGAGGTAGGTTTGAGGGGATTCATCGGGATGCGAGGTTTCTGATGTGTTGATTTACGTTAGTTGGGAGGTTTTTATGAAATTTACGGTAACGGAAACGTATTTCACCTTGTACGAAAGGAATATGTGAATCTGTATGTGCAGTATGGTTCGATATATAAACTAGAGCTCCAGTATTTTTGGTAGTGTTATAGACTGGGCAGTTTGAATGCGGTGGATATTGGAATATTTGGCTAAACCCCACACTTCCAGTACGTAAGTCCAAATCGGTTTAATTATGGTGTAAAGCAGTCTTTTATTTTTGAGAGGTAAATTGAAGCGTTTGTCAAGAAGTCGTGCAAGAATTCTAAATCTTGTCATAACCTTCTGACGTTTCAGTCTTGTGTGAGGATTCCATGTCAGGCGTTTGTCGATGTACAATCCGTGGTACCGCACCTTATCCGCAGTTGGGAGGGTAGTGTAGTTTAAGAAAACGGGGGGAGAGACATTTTTACGCAGAGTGCAGGTAATGTAGGTGGATTTTTCCGTGTTAAATTTTATCCTTTTCTTTTTACACCAAGACTCTAGTAGTACGAGTTGTTGTTGGAGGTTTCGAGTGAAAATGACAAGGTCGGAGTTGCTAGAGAGAATTGCCGTATCGTCTGCAAATGTGAATATGGTGGTTTCGGGATGAGTTTGCATGTCAGCTGTGAAAACCTGGTTAGGGGCCAGAACGCTACCCTGAGGAACACCAGCATGGATAGGAAAATATGAAGAGAGGGAATGGCCTTCAATGACTTGGAAGAATCGGTCAGTGAGGTAACTGTGTAGTACGAGATAGTAGGTGGATGGAAGAATGTCCTTGAGCATGAACAGCAGGCCCGGATGCCAAACTCGATCAAAAGCTTAGCTTACGTCAAGGAAGGCCTCGGAACAGGAATCCCATCTCAAGGTAGGACGAATAACGTCAACCACGCGGTGACACTGCTGGACAGTTGAGTGGTGGTTGCGAAAACCCAATTGATGGGCTGGGATTATGTTTTGAGAATTTAAAATCGGGAGTATTCTTTTAAGTAGGGGTTTTTTCTAAAATTTTACCCAACCTAGGTAGTAAACTTATTGGCCTGTATGAAGTAGTGCAATGTGTTGGGCTTAGGGAACATTCGAATATATACAGGGGAAAATTAAATATGGAAATTGAGTGAATTTTTTTCTAACTAAATATAACGACAACAATCTGATATAGTTATCAGTTTATAGTTACACGATAAACTGATATGATCGAGTTCAAAGTAAAACTTCAATATTTCTAGAACGAATTGATACTTTTTAGGTTGTGGTATCATTTCGTTTTTTTTTTTGGGGGTGGGTTGGCCAATACTTTCAAACTGTGGGAAAAGTAGAGTATTAACTTTCAAAAAATCGTAACGCGCCAACTTATTGAAAAATTTAATGGCACCAGCAGATTTTATGTGAAAAATTACCTAATAACCTACATTATTAGTATTACAATAAAAAAGGCAGTGAAAAAATGGTTACGTATTTTATAAAAACTTTTATGAAAAGGAGGTTGTGAATGAAAATTGGGAAAATAAGAACTACTGGTAACTAATAAAATAAATTACAATTAAAGGGTATTGCCATTACATAAAAACTTTACCCGTAGCTAATCCTACGTCCTAATGCAACTAAATGATACTGCGGTATATGAATATTGGATGTGAAGTAGAAAGTCTCAATAATATCCTTTAAATTCACTAATTTCGTGGTCCGCTTGATCAATTAATATATTACAATTAATTAAGGTTTTTTCAGTTGAGATAAAAAAGTCAATTACACGAGCGGGATTCGAACCCATGATCATCGGCTTCATAAACCGTGGGCGTGAGATGGGATGTCCCAGTGGATCGAGGTCACGATAGATCAAGTGGTTGAGCAGCGACGTATCTAGCCGAAGGTCGTGGGTTCGAATCCCTCTCCTAAAACTGACTTTTTAATCTCGACTAAAAACCCTAATTAATTGTGGTTTAAATGATGGTTGAGAGGAGGAATCGGTGTCTCGTAGACCAATGACAAGTGATAGACCATCGGATACAGGTCGTAGGTTCGACTCCCGCTGTGATACTAATTTTTCTTCTTATAACAATTGGGGAAGGGGAAATAATGTTATATACTATTGGGTTGTCCGGAAAATAATGCAGGATTTTAAGTTTTCATTAAAAAAAATCTATATAAAATATTCTGTTTACGTTTACAGGATTACTCA
>CM077102.1:31294259-31314768 GCA_039619505.1 Cimex hemipterus
TTTTTTTTTTGTTTAATACCAAAATCCTGCATTATTTTCCGGACAACCCAATATAAGCCAACACCTTTTCTCGTCTCCATTTGAATCTAGTTGTATAATCTTTAACCATGGGGACCGCAACGGTCAAGGCGGGACTCATCACTTTAAGGTAAAGGACTCGAGTTCGAATCCAGCTACCCCGAACCCGACATACTTACAAATGTGATTGTAAAACAACATCTCCACGCCTGAGGGTTCATATAATCTCGTACTTTAAAAAATTAAAAAATTTCATCTTTAACCATGGAAAGACATCGTCTGGAATCATAAGTTCGCAACCCGCCACCGGCGGGCATCCGACAGCTTGGGCATTTCAGCCCCGAGAGCATGCGAAAAATTACAACACATATTCAATACGCATTCACACAAATAAATACATTCGCATTCATATACATTGAAGTCATTTCATTTGGTAGATAGAGTACTCATTATTCCTTAATCGACCTGCGAACAATAACAAACTAATCTTATTGGGGTAGCTCTGGTACTTTTATAAATATTCCGACATCGACCCAAGTCATTTACAAAGCTCGAGGGGCCATGGGGATGCTATTCCACCAATAGACCCTCCCCATTCACTCTAATAAATACACTCACTCAAAAAAACAGAAACACACATATTTTGAAAGCTGTATGAATAAAAAGTTCCCAATTCCCATAAACAAATAAAACTCGCTACCCCCGAGAACCACTCTTAAATCCGGCGGCATACTTATACGCTCACTATATGGAGCCAAGGCATGGCACGCCTCTATTACGAGGGTCACATGGAACAATCTTTCTCGGCACAAGTTCTTCGCGGGCTTGATACTCAATCGAGGCCACAACTCAGGAGAATGCGGTGCTGCGAGCACCTATACGAGAACACCAATTTGATAACCGTTATGTTTACTGATGAGTCGCATTGCTAGCAGAAGAAACTGGACTTCACAGGCTTTAAGTAAAGTTACAAATAAAATACTTAAGCACAGAATATTATTTTATAATATGTTGGATTGTCTTCTCCTAACAAAGTTTCGTCTTCATGTGCTAATTCCTACATAACAAATAAAGTCATATCCATTTTTGAAAAACTTGTGTGAAGAAATTACTTGATTTTACAAATTTTCAGTGCGTATGATGCAAATAGTACGTTAAAGTTAAAACGACCAATTATTCCAAATTCTTGTAAAATTGTCTTAGAACCGTTTTAAACGGTTCTTACTTTCATATTCAGTCCAAAAGTTAATATTTGCTAATTTTGACCCGCGAGGAATGCAAATGGGTCTGTGTTTAATGATTGTCGTACGTGAGTGGGGAAAGCCATTTTGCTGACATGCCAAATATGTTTTCTTCCGTGATTCAATCATGCGAAAGTCTCACATTAGGCTCACCTGTGGAGCTGGATCATTTCCTGGATATTACAATTACATACATTTCTACAGATACTATATATATTGTAGCTATTTATACAAGAAAACTTACAATAGTTCAACATATTTCTATTTCATATAACTTTAAGACTGGGAGAAAAAAAATCCGGATGTAATACAGTCAGGCTTACTTCCCTCCGAGAGATTTGTGTGACTTATGCACGGACGATTTCAGCCCTAGGTGTTTCAACCCTTTAGCAACTGCCACAAACATAATAAAACATAAATCAGACGAAAAATGTCAGCCCATCAACCCTGGGTAAAACGCTCCTTGGATACAATTTACAACCAGTTTGCTTTCTTCCTAAACAAAAGGTTAAAATGTTCTCTATTTTTAACTTTTATCATTATGCTTTCTTTCTGCTCTATTTTCAACTTTTTATCAAACGAAAATAAATATGCTGATAACAAATAATAATTCGAAAATGCTAAATGTAAAAGCGCTTTTAGTAATGAACACAATTCAACTGCTGAATATGCATTGAAACCGTTTTCAAACCCTTTTAATGAGTTACTCTTAACTTAGTAATTATTTAACTAGCATAGTTAGCTATACATAGCAAAAGTTACAATAGTCGATAATTATTGTATTACAATTAAGGTCTCTAAGGATTCCTGAACGAATTTAAATGAAATAATTAATTAATTATTCAATACAAAAGTGCTGAACTAACAAATGTCTTGTGAAAATAATATTAAAAATGTATTTCAATCAATGAAGGTTTTTAGTTGGCATAAAAAAGCCAAAAGAGCCAGTGTCACGAGCGGGATTCGAACCCACGACCTTCGACTAATTACGCCTCTGCTCTACCACTTGAGCTATCGTGATTTCGATACACTCGGACACTAACTTCCCACCTCGAATAAATGTATTAATTGGTCAAGCGGACCATTAAAACTAGAGGAATTCAAAATGTATTTTTAATGAAAGTAATATTGTTTTAATTAATACCTCGTGAAGTGACTTCTACTGGCAAGTGCACCTTTTCAAATATTGTTAATTGTGTTCTTACAGGTATATCTTGCCAAAGAGTAGAGCACTTCTAAGCTGTCGGAGAGGTTGAACTTGAGCGTTACGTTCGGAAATCCTCCTTTGAAGTCATCCCATAAGCTCAATTGGGTCTACGTCTGGAGAAAATTGTGGTGAAACCTTGCAATCAAATCAGTCTCCAACATTCCTTAAAATGAAGCTGCAGCCGAACTTGGACTTGTCAAGTAATATTTGCTCATCTATGTCAGAAATAAGGTCGGGAATGAGGATTCTTCGGCCTGCGAATACGATCGGCGTAGCGTATCTAACAGATTGGCTTTAATAGACAGTGCCGACCCGCTGACCAGCCAGTTCTACCCCATGAGCCAGATGAGTGCCTGCCTGACTAAGGCAGCAATCTCGAAGGTGTCCTGCCACTGGCCTACTATTTAAAGACCGGTCAGAAGAAAATTGGGCATGCTAGGTGTCAGGGTACACGGAGTGAAAGCGTTTGCAGGTGACGGGGTGGGGAAGTACTGGCTTTCTCACGCGAGCGTGCTTTGACAGTTCATTAACGCCCTCCGCATAAGGAGAAATTTGATGAGCACTTGAGAGGCTAGAGGGGTATACCAATCATTTACGAAAGAAGATGAAGTTGGGCAAGTATTAAATCGCTGTCCTATGGGCTATCCACGTGTCCTGAATATCACGAAGACACGATACTTCCAAGTCTTCACCGCCACGATCCGAGGACCAGGTTGCCGTCGATTGCCAACGATATTGTAGCTACGAAGACGCTTGTCGGGGTACTGAACATTGGAGTAGCATAATAATCCCCAAATAATCTAGACCGAATAGCAAACGCAAAAAGTTCAAGGTACTTCATATTATAGTCTCCTGGCGATTCCGAAAGGCCTACTTTAGGGCGGAGCGACAGTAGCAATTGCGGAGCACACCAAGCTACGCGGAATTGACCATAGAACCCTTCGTTCATTACTGACTATAGAATGGGACCGTTGCTTCCCTTATACTCGGTCGCCCTAAAAAGGACAAGGAAAACGGGCCGTTCGGCCTTAACGGACGTTTTGATTCTCAAGATGAGATATGAGGCACCTTCGCATACGGCAGAAGGGTGTTACTGCCGCAGCAATGATGTAGCGGCTCCTCAGCCTCGAGGGGCCAAGACAACCTCGCTCTCCGCTTGCCCATTCCCGAGCGGTCGGGTCTGCATTAAGCATCGAACCGTTTGCCGCGCGCAAAGGGCTACCAAAACCGAAATACATCAGACTGGTCTCCCGCGCACTCCCTATATAGAGGAGGGCACTCCACAGAAACTACCGGATCTGCTCCGACCGCATTTAAAGTGGAATTGCTAACCACCTCCTAGAGGAGTAGAGGAGTACCGCCTAGGGTAAAAGCTTCCAATCGAGGTCAGCCAAACCAACGTGCAAAGCATACTCGAGCAGGAGCAACCGTTTTACTACCTTTCAGTTCCCATCCTCCGCTACTCACTCATTCGAGGGACATTTCAGCATAATCATAGAATCCTCAATGTTTACACGCTGCAGTCCGATCCGCCGTAGAACGTGAGGCCGGGTGTATAACGATGGTCATGCGCAAGTTTCGTGCGAAATCACAGATAGAAGGCAGCCTCTTCTCTAAATATCCGCCAAGGGTTTCACCACGGCCAACTACGAGTCCATTCCCATTCTAACATGGAACAGAACCTTGGACCTTGGCAGACAGGATATTGCGAATATATCCTCGTGCGCCTCTGATAAGGCAAATCCAAGTCTTTCCAAATTGAAACATCAGACGTTGCTTAGGTTCACTTCCATATTTCAGCACTACAGGTCAGTAGTTCGTCATTTCTTTAGCTAATATTCATACCATGCTGAATACACCTGCTCTCGGACAAAGACAGAGGCATGTTACTATCTGCCTAACGCAATAGGCTCGTATCCTTGACCACGTACTAGAAAGTAGGGCAGGGACACTAATCAATCCACAATGAGCAGGCGAAGTCGGAGGTAGTGATCTGTCCCATTGAATTTAGAGGTGTCCCAGGTTGTTTGAACAAACTTGAAGATATTTTTTCGGAAGCTGAGTAGAAAGGATTCCTCGATAATGTGGAGCGTGGTAGATCTGCGTTATGCCCACACCATCACACGGGAGTGACTGGGGTAATCAACCGTGAAATTGTAAGTTTAGCAGCTCCAGGTAAAATAAAATGTACGATGTTTATGAGAGTTAACCTCTTTCAAATGAGCTGCAAGACGAATTTGAATTTACACAGATCTTATCATTTTTCACAATTATTTTATTGCCAAAAACAGCTTAAGGTATTAAGTGCACACAACTATCCTAGGGTGGGTTAACATTTCAATATTTTGTTTTTATCAGCCCAATTGTTTAAATGAAAGTGGGTATGCAACTATCCTCTGGGAAACCGGGTATGTTTAATTTTTCCCGAAGAGAAAGCTAGAAGTGGTCACCGTCTGTACTATTGAGGCTTGGATTACGTGTTTTAGACTAATTGGAATCATTTCTATGGCAAGTAATTAAATTCGACAAACCTCTTAGGCGATGTCATTTAATAAAAAATTTAAATCAGAGATTTTTTCATACAAACCTGTCGCTCAGGGTGACTAAAAAAGAAATTTAAAAAATCACATTGTTACATAAATCAAGATATTAATTAGTAAAACACTCAGTAAATTTGTCTGTTCTATTGAGGCTTAGATTAAGCGTTTCCGACTAATTGTAACCATTTCTATGGTGAGTAATTAAATGTGGCAAAACTCTTAGGCGATGTCATTTATTAAAAAATTTAAATCAGAAATTGTTTTGTTGTTTTTTTTTCATAGAAACCTGTCGCTCATGGTGACTAAAAAAAGAAATTGAAAAAATCACATCGTTAGATAAATTGGCGTATTATATAATTTCCTGTTAATCAACATTGCTATCTTCCAATTAATTATATTTTTTTTCAGGTCTTGGTTGAAATGAAATATCAAGTGTCACGTTCTATTTGTTCTGCTTTTTTTATCTCAACTAAGACCTTAGAGTAAAAGTATAATTTATTAAAATCGGTTAATTATGGCTAATGTATGGATTGGTCTCTTCTTTTTCTTCGCATTGAACTAAAATGATGTAAACAATTTTAACTTACTTTGAACCTGTTCTCTGGGCCTTTGTCGGTTAAAATTTAAATTATGTGCGATACTCGTTGTTGTTGGGAAGTTTTAACATGGCCGGTCGGAATTCGGAAATAACTGACGTGGATTAACAATCGGTGATTATCTCCTTTGAATGATGTCCTATCGCTTTTCTCCGAGCAAAGAATAATCATTAAATATTCGAACTCAATTAGAAACTACCTTTACGCCCATTTGTATTTCCAACGGACGAATTGTCCTGAATGATCAATCCATCAATCCAAGATCGTCCGACCTGGACGTGATCGTGATTGAATCAATGGACGTATTTTTTATTGTTTTAACTTCTTTATTAGAAAATTTTAAAAGTTGATGTAAAAAGTATAAACCTTTAGTCTTTGAGTTTTTGCCAGTCTCACCAAGGCGAGGAATGAAACGAAACACTTGAGTCGAAAGTAGAAAACTGACAAAACAAATTAAGTAACTGTGTTAAATTATTTATGAAAAAACAGCACGAGGTTCAAACAATCATGCAGAATCTCCCAGAACACAAGTAATCGAAATCCTTAGAATAAAATTTTACACTAAAACGTATAAGAAATAATAACAGAATGGTCAACAATAAAGACACTGAGAATTGTCTAAGTACACTGGGCAGGAAAGGTAATCCAGATTTTTCCTCCGGCTCTTTGACTTTCGAGTGCGCCCACAAAAGGGGTTAGCGTGTGAAAAGACCCGGAACAGCCCTTACGACAATAGGTGGATTCTAGTCAGGATTTATCAGTGGTGATAAATTGCGAACA
Organism: Cimex hemipterus; assembly: GCA_039619505.1. NCBI lineage: Eukaryota > Metazoa > Arthropoda > Insecta > Hemiptera > Cimicidae > Cimex > Cimex hemipterus. Next base: position 31,300,642 of record CM077102.1, read on the forward strand.
CGTCAGTACTTTGAGAGGCGCACTGCTTATCGAAGTGAAGCACAATGGAGGACAAATTTACGCACCACTCGATTTATTTAGTTTAAAATTAAATCCATTATCTTTCTACATTAGTGCGTTACATAGCGTCAGGCTTTATATTAGCACCCATAGCCATTGAAATATTAATAATTCCCTAGTTTTCGTGGTCCGCTTGGCCAATTGATATCTTTTAATTAAGGTTTTTAGTTGAGATTTAAAAAAAAGTCATTGTCACGAGCGGAATTCGAACCCATGATCTTCGGCTTGATAGCCGCTGCTCTACCACTTTACTTGAGTCTGACCTCGATCCACTCAGACACTAACTTCCCATCTCAACCCCACCTTTTTGCCATTTTCCAAATGTCGTGTAATCTATTGGATTCTCGGCGACATTTGAAATGGCCACGGAGAGCTTTAGTGAATTATACTTCATTTTAACTTAGTGAAAAATGTCAAAAAGGAGGTAAAAGTCAAAAGGTGGGGTTGAGATGGGAAATTTGTGTGTACGAGTAGATCGAGCTCAAATGGTAGAGCAGCGTAGATCGTGGGTTCGAATCCCGCCCGTGCCTTCGACTTTTTATCTCAACTAAAACCCTTAACTAATCGAAAAATATTAATAATTGTTGTTTTATTTTTGTACCAGGTCCAGTAAAGGCCTCTCCTCTTGCCCATGATGCCCAAAACTGTTAGTTGCCCTGTATATCAAAAATTGTTTTCTTTCCTTCTTCCATATTCAAACAAAATACACTGATCGACAAATTTAAAGCACCATTTAATTTATTTGGTTAAAAATTAAGTCCGTTAGGTACAAAAAATAAGGAGCTATCATAGCCAAAATAAACAGTAAGTAATGCTTTGTTTACTTTTGTACTGGTTAATCCCGTTTGCACAAAAAGTAGGTTTAAGCTCGTCGATTCTGCTACGGCTACAGATCCCTTTCAATTAATCTTTTTACTTCGCTGATTTCATTTGAATTATTCTTATTCTTTAAGCTTATTGAATGGCTCCAAGTTTGAGTATGTCAGGATCATAACATTGTCAGAGGAAGGATACAACCAGGATACCGAGTGTAAATCGCTCCACAATGGATAACGTGGGTTTCTTCTTTATCTTAGCTCAGAAGATGGCAGGAGACATTGGAGCATTGGCGTCTAATTGGCTTTCCAAATGAGGTGTGAGTTAGCCTCAAATTTTCCGATGGACGTAATTTTATGTAATGTTCAGAACAAAGGTACGCCCCATGCTTTGTGGTTCCTCAGGAGGCATTCCATGGTGGGTTCCATGTTCTGAGGTGATACTTTCTTGGACGCCCGCGACGAGTCGATTGTCGATCTAACTTTAGAGATATTTACAACACAATTGAAGAACATGTAGTGTCATTTGCCCCCGAATCGATAAATTCTTGATAATGCCACGTCCCATAGATTCAATAAAGTCATTGTTGATGACCTGTGTGAAGTTGGAATTTTATGTTTGGTGTGGTCAACTCTAAGTCCAGATTTGAACCCAATCGAACACATTATTGGGCCCAACTTTGTTGGCCTCTTGAAGCTACAGCTTGATGCCACTACGATCTGTAGAATGTTCTCGCCCTCCATTCAACAGCCAATCAGAATAGAGCACTTCCCTATATAAGGGGAGGCACTGCTTCGCTAGAATCAGACTCGTCCATGTGTCGAGGTCTCAAACAACAATAATAGACAACATAAGCAGACTCGTCTACAGACTCCAGTTCTCTCATCACTAATGGATGACATCATGAAGACCCTCGTCATCCCGACGAGCCGTCATAAAAGGAACATCGTCGACGACAGCAGTACTCGCACCAACTTAAGCAAAGAGTGCGATCCTGATCCTACCACCCAAGAAAAGTTAAAAAATGACTGTACATGATGAATTCCAAAGACTCCTCAGGATTTTACCAGAGGCACGAAACGCAAAGGCTTTTCATTCAACGGAGGTGATCCATGCCAGAGGTGGAATACCAAGGGATAAACCAATTTCTACACTCTCTGTATTAAAGGGGACAAACACATTTTATATTAATTAATTTTAATTAATTATTAATTTCTATTAATTAAGTGTAATTATAAATGTCTTATTTTTACAACCAAACTTATTTTTGGTATGCAAAATATAAATAAATCTAAATAATTGAAATTTAAGGGGGTGCATTTATTTTGTCCCTCAGTGGAGATTAAATATCCGAAATATAGAAAATCTTTTTTCCATTGTATGAAACGTAATTTTGATATATAAGTATTTATAAAAGAATTATTAAATAATAATACTTCCTCTCTACCGACCAGGAAAAACAATCTGCAAAATGAGAAGTCGGGATACGCAATTAACAAAATTACATAACAAAAGAATGATTGGAACTTCAGATCATAGAAGACTGAAAACAGCTTCCACACTCCATTAACTCAATTTACTAAATAATCTTGTTACACACATTCACAACAAAGTACACCACTTATCATATAGAACTTATACGACCCACGTTCATAAGCAAAAAAAAGCACAGTTCAAGGACTGAAAATAACTCTATACTCCACTATGTGCTTTCATTCTTTCATCTCTGCATGCACACACGCGCATGAACAAACAGACAACTGTCAAGTACACAAATGAGTGTTCTAAAAACCAACTGAATATTTTTCAGTGATCCAGATATCGAAAACTAGATTTATATTGAATTTTGAACTATAACACCAGAAGAATGAATGCTGTTCTTACAGGTTGAAGGTGGTAAAATGCTGAAAAACATCTGATATACCATCTCATGAGAATAGGCAGACCAAAATGATCAATAATGACTAGATTTAGAAAGAAAAATGTTTATTTTTAAAAATAAATAAACGTTAAAAGGAATTCATTAATTTTGATTTTATAATGAGCAAAATATGAATAAACATAAAATAATTGAACCTCTCATAAATGCATACACCAGCATTAATTCTAATTCTCTTAATAAGAAACATTCACAAACTAAACCACATTACATTCTATTGTTTATATATTAATAATTTATTTCTAGAGAGAATGTTTAAAAATTTGAAATAAAATTTTGAAGTTCTGGTATTTCACCTTCCGTTATTATTCTCTGTATAAAACTAAAGCAATAATTACAATTAAGGTTTTTAGTTGAGATAAAAAAGTCAATGGGACGAGCGGGATTCGAACCAACGATCTTCGGCTAGATACGCCACTGTTCTACCACTACCACTTGTGCTATCGTGACCTCGATCCACTCGGACAATAACTTCCCATCCCAACCCCACCTTTTGAATTTTCCCTCCTTTTTGCCATTTTTCAAATATCATGTAATCAGATTGGACGACAAATAAAATGGCCACGAAGAACTTTTAGTGAAGTATACTTTTTCTACTTTTATCTCAACTAAAAACCTTGTCAAGCGGACCACGAAATTAGTTAATTTAATGATTTAAAATGAAGTAAAGCTTTCCTTGGGGGTTGAGATGGGAAGTTAGTGTCCGAGTGGATTGAAGCTATGATAGCTAGATAGAGCAGTGGCGAATCTAACTGAAGATCATGGGTTCAAATCCCGCTCATGCCATTGACTTTTTTATCTCAACTAAAAACCTTAATTAATTGTAACATATTAATTGGTCAAGTGGACCACGAAATTATTGAATTTAAAGAAATAATTTGATATAAATCGCATTGTGGTTAAATAATTTTGTATACTGTATTTCATATATTATATTACTTATTAATTTTTGTTTTAAATATTAAAAGGATGCTACTGATGAAGTTTGGCTGTTTGAACTTAGGATAGACAGTTCTTCATTTTTGTCTGACAATATGCCAAAGTCAACTCCTGGTGGGAAAATGGTGGAAGGCTCCTCTTCAAAAAACTTGTGTATTTTGTTGTACAATTCCTCATTATTTGGATTCTGTTAATTTGAAACAAAGTTTTTATAAAATTAATTCGGCTCTGAGAATTTAATTTTTCTTTAAATTTAATGTTTTTCTTGCTTTTTTGTACATCATTTTACCTTAAACGTTGGGTGCAGATATTGCTGCAATAGCCTCCTAAGCTCATGATTTCTGGCTTTTGTAGCCTTTATTTCTTGGTTTAAATAATGTCTCCCTAAAAATTCACACTTTAGACAAAACAATTTTTAATATTTAAAAAATGCTTACTTAATAGAATTCGGTAATAATCCTTTATCTGAACGAGAAAAGCATTCCAAAGAGCGATTTTGTCTCTGTTGAATATTGTAGTGTACCGTCGCCAAAATCCCTCAATATCATCAAGGTTTAACAGACGTGCAAGAGAGATATGCTTCTTGGAAGCCATGTGGCTCAAGAGCTCTGTGTTATCACTGAAAATAGACAAATTTACAAAATTTTCATTGTTAAAAATATTCTAACCTTTTACCTTCCTTTATCCTCGTTGAATTTGATCGCAAATTCTTTAAGTGCTTTACAGACATTAACTGGGCTCACTCCCGGCACATGATTCACCTCTTTGCAATTCAGGTTCGCCAATTGCTGTTTTACTTCTACAAAATAACACACGTGTAACATGCCAAATGGTTTTTGTTTAGATTCAATACCTTTTGAAATCTTGTCACTTGAAACATTCTTATCGTTTTTCTCTTGGAGACATTTTTTGCCCTTTTCAGCCAAAATAAATGGTAAATCTGCTGTCTTACCTTTTACATTCATCCCTGAAAGCAATATTTAAAAAATGATTTATTGTTTTTATTCATTGTGTCATGAAAATCACGACAATTTGTTAAATTGATTGTTTTGTTTATCTTTTCTTTTTTTGTATAGTAAATTTCAAGTAAAAGTATTATTTTTAACAAGGAAGTAAAGGTTATTTAACTTTCAATTTATTTAGAAAAATCTTATTTTGTATTGTTTAATTTGTTAAGTAAAAAAAATTTTATTTTAATTCGTATTGTACAAAAACGTAAATAGTTTATTTGCCAAACTAATAGTTTGTAAAACTAGCGCTGCTTTCGCCATAACGAGTAGTAGCTTGAAGGCAGTCATAGCATCTACACTGTATAGCTTTTACACGTTGGCAAAAGAAATATTTTGATTCTTTTTTTGTGTGAATTTTAATTGAGATTTTTTTAATATTTTATTTCGAAAATTTGAATTTGTTTGGTTTATTGTTTTAAAAGGATTTTTTTTTTTTTTTTTTTTTTTTGTAATTCGGATTTCATTTTTATTATATAATTTCCACTGCACAGCAAGGATCTGCTGATTATTTTTCCTTTTTATATTATCCCATTCGGCAGTGTCCGAATAACGGATACCACATATCTTCTTTACAATTGATAAGCTACTGTGCATGGTTAAAGAAGCAAACTGCAAAGTTGATCAAAGAAAAAAAATTTCTGTCTATTTTTCAAAATTATTTGAAACATTTTTGACAGATAACGTTAGCTCCTTAGCAATTCTATCAATATGATAAGAGGATCTTGCTATCCTCAAAAGCTAAATCTGAGAATATCTTAATGTACATTATTAAATTTACAGAAGAATAAAAATGTCAGACTGATGGAGCAACAACCAAGCAGAGCTTTTGGCAATCTCCAAATCGTTAACGTGGATCTTGGAACAGGAAGGTCCAAAATCACCAATCATCAAAACAGTTAGCTGAGTATCCTAAGTACGGAGCTGTCGATTCAATATTATCAAAAAGACCTTACAATGCTTAAAAAGTAAAGGTTGGGAAATAGCATTCCAATGGGTCAGATTTGTAATAAAAGAAATGAGGCAGCAGACCAAGAGGCTAAGGAAGTTCTGGAAGGTACCACTTAGCTCCAAAATAGGAACTGAATGGAATTCACAACGGATTGAAGCGAAATAAAGCTCCCACATGAAAAGGTTTTTTCTCTCAACATTTGCAAAAAGGAAGGCTCACGCTGTTTACAAATACAAAGCTAAGCAAATTTTAAGCAGTCAAGAGGATGTAGCAAGGAAGCGAAAGACAGGTGAACACTTTTTGATTGCAAGCTGCAGGATCAGGCTTTGGAGGGAAGTGCAGCTGAAAGAATCCACTTGGCTGGTACAGCATCGTATTAGTGGAAAGGCACCTGATTCTTAACTGTTGTAAATAATTTAAATTTTGATGCATTCTAAGTTTAGCAACTATGGAAAGAAAAAAAATTCTCTTTGTATACTTAATGTAATATACAATTATATGGATATATATGTTAAATACATGTAAAAAAACAATATAGTAAGTACCTGTGTTAAAAATTAGTATTTGTTTTTGTTTATAAAGTAATAATAATAATAATAATGCTTTATTAAACATAAAAAAGGAAAAAAAGATAGATTTCCAAGCATTTAAGGCCATGGATCTTGGATCCGTCTGCCAGAGGTCGTTGATTACACAATCAGAAACCAATGAAAATAATATAAAATAAAATATAAATACACAATAAAATAAAATAAACGTTATAGCTTACGCAATACAAAGAAAACAAAAACTGACAAAATGCAAAAGAGAACAGAAAAACAGGATATAATAGAAATCAAAAATTAAACTCATTAATTAATTCATATCTGTACTTCCATGCATGCCTAGCATAACGAACTAAGGGCCGCGAATTTGAACCACTCAAGAACCGTAGCAGGTCAACCCTGGGAAGAGTGAAACATCCGAGATGCAACAACCTAATCTCACCCAGGGACGAGCACTCCGCCAAGAAGTGGGATACCGTTTCAATAGATCGCGAATTACACAAAGAACAGATTCCCAACTCCCCTCTGATCCAAACAGCCGAGTTTAAATGCAAAACCTCGCTCCTCATCTTAAATAGCCATCGCAACTCATTGAGACAAAGACCTTTAAAATTATCTTCGTGCAGGTCGAACAATGCAGGAGAAATTTGTATCTCCTTGTAAAGTGTGAAATGCGTGGATGCTTGGACTCGTGACCGGCATTCTTCGTGATGTTGTTTATTAATTTGATCAATAAGAGTTGAAAAATGATTATGCCAGTCACAGAGGTTGTCCAAGGATATGAGGAAGGGCAAGTTGTACCTTTCAAACAAATACTTCCAGTGAGCGAACCATGAGCTATTAGCTTTTATGACTGCCAACGATGTTATTTTGGCGTATCTGGTATCAGGAGACATCAGAACTTTCACAATATAGGAGTAGTGCAGCTTAAGTGTATACACCAAAATTAAATCCAAATTAGTTTCTAAATATAGTATATAGTTTGGTGTACCAGAGGGCAATGTGAACAACTTTCTTACAAAAAAACGTTGCACTTTTTCTATTGCTTCAAACCTCTGGTATCCCCACATTTTACAGCCATAGCACAGAATTGCACGACTTATCGCCTTAAAAACACTATACTTGACTTTGATCGGGATAGTTTCTTTGAGCAGGAAGGCTGACCATGTGCTATTTAGGCCTAATTTAGCCACTGACGCTTTCCAAGAGAAGTGCTTTGTCCAAGAGAGTCTCGGGGTAAATACGACTCCTAAATATTTATACTCATTGACAATCTCAATGAGACTGCCCCTAAAAAAAAAGCGATCCAGAGAACTCAACCTACCCCCTCTCCTAAACACCATGATTTTGGACTTCTGTAAATTAATTGTGAGGTTCCACTGTTCACAGTAGCATTCAAATAATTTGATATTTCTTTTTAAACCAATTGCACTATCCGCTAAGATAACTATATCATCAGCATACATTAATATTTTAATTGACGTACTACCTATACGAATTCCACATTCCAGGACATTTGGGAGGTCATATAAAAAGAGAGCGAATAAGATTGGGTGTTTATAAAGTAACTTAATTGGTTTGAAAATATACAGCCTGGCGATGACCTTAAAGCCCGGGTCGAAAGCTTGGAATTTGTTGTTTTTATTCTACAATTGACCAAAACACTGATCATACATCAAATTAAACTTATTAAATCAATAAATACTTGCAATCAAATTTATCAAATTACAGGGTTACTGTGATCAGAAAAAAAATATTGTTACGCCAGTTGTAAATTTTAGTGTTTGTAAATAGTTTTGTACACTTAATCCACTACCCTCAGACGGTTTTAAACCATGAGGAATGTCTTTTTGCTTTGTAATATATAATGCCGATCCGTAAACTTTGTATATATATTAAACAATAAAGACTTATAGTAGTAGTAATCCACTAGTTGCGATAATTCCATTAATTTAAAAAACACTTCCTTCCTCACCCTTGCCGTTCTTCTCTTATGAAACATTCTTGTCTAGTTATTTTTCTTCTTTTCATTCAAACTTGATTAATTTTATTATTCAGTGGTACAAATGCTTTCCATTATTTTATTTTGCCCTAGAATTATCTATTAACCAAAGATGTTAGCTGAAGTGGGCCTGAATTATTCTTGAGCTGAAATTTAATTATTTCATTTTCCTACTAATGTAAAACCCCTGTTGATATCTCTTTATTTAAATTCCTTCTTTAAATTTCTTCTTCTACAAATATCTTTTGAATCGTTATTAAATGATAAACAAGGCATTCAATGTGTTCCAACTCTCTAGAGCAGAGGTCGGCGCACCGCGGCTCTTTCACTAAATGTTTAGTGCAGAGCGAAAAATATGACGGGTGCAATAAATGGGATTGTCGCTATTTTTAATGAAAAAATTAATCGCGAGATACTTACTTACCAATGTATTATTCATCAGGAAGCACTATGTGCACAGACATTTCCTGAAGAAATTTGCTCAGCAGGTTCAAACACTTTAAAAACAACAAAGCAATGCTAGCCTTTGTTTAGATTTTTAAAAAATATTATATATTTTCATACATAAAAAACCTTTGAGTTATGAGATGAGGGTAACAGAAATTAATTGTTTGCCCTTCAAATTGATATCAGCAGATTTGATTTTTTTTTCTTTTTTTTTTAACGAGGGTTCACAACAGCAGAGGTCGTATAAACCCTCAGGGTGCCAGTGTTTTTGAAAAAAAAAACCATTTGTAAGTATGTCGGGTTCGAATGCAGGGCCGCTGGATTCGAACCCGGGACCTTTACCTTACAGTGATGCGAGCCGTGTCAAAGACGGAACCTTGCAGCCACCGACGCCCCTTGAGCGTCTTTAAACTGATTTACAGCTATCGGAGAAAAATAAATGTGAATGAAATTTACAGCACAAATGGTCTGCTTTGAAAGATCTGGCGAGGGAAGATACGTTGATTTTTAACAACTGGATGATGATGATCAACTGAAGAAACTAGCATCCTCTGTTCTTTCCTTACTTGTGTTTACCTTATTTTTAATTATTATTTTCAAGCATGAACATTATCAAGAGTAGATTAAAAAATGACATTCAGCAAAGGAAAGCTTGAGAGTGCACTTTTAATTCTAATTTTTCCCATAAAAATGTCTACTAAAGGAAAGCTTAAGTTTAAAAAATGACTCTTTGAATAAACTTCAATTTTGTATTTTTGATTATTGGCTTTTTGGATGACGAATTTGCCAACCACTGCTCTAGAGGATAACTCTTATGTTTAAGATAAAGTAATCCGTACCCTGCACTACCATTCCTTTTAAAAATATATTAAATCCATTCCTGCTCTCGTTCATTGCACACCTCTTATGATTCGGTTCTAATTTTATGTTGCATTGCAAATAGCATAAAATAATTATTATTATTATCTCAATGAATCCCCAACACATTTTACCGTATTCAACTATGGCTAAAATCCATTGGACATCTATCGAAACAACTGCCATGAAGTCAGAAGGCATCACACCTGAGCTCCTTGCACTTCGTGCAGAAATTTGTACAGGAAGTAGGTATGTAAATTAAAATTAATACTCTTTGATATTTATCTTTGCAGATATTTGCATATTTAGCCAGACAAAATATTGCGTATTCGTTGTTTTTTTTAGGGGGAAGGGTATCGTGAAAAAAGGCCAAAGGCGACGGCGGGGGGAATCAAACCCGCGAGTCTCTCATACTAACCACTCAGCTACCATAGCCCCTTGCAGAGCCTTTCATTTAAATTAATTATTTCTAATATAAATATATTATATTTCCCCAGGTTTTTCTCTTATCAGTTCTTTTCTTTTCCTTTTTTTTTAATTTTACTTTATTTTTTATATTTATTTTTATTTTTTATTACACTGGTAATGACTTTAGTTATTTGATAACTCTTTGATATAAAAAATAATAATAAATATATTTTGCTTTGGGATTTTGAATTTTGAATCAGTGAGTTATGCATTTCAAAATTTGCAATAAAACCCAATAAAAATATGACTATTAAAACAGATTAAAATCAGCTGATATGTTGGAAATTTCACCTAAAACATCCTGCCTGTGTACAATGTCTGATCCTCTTGGCATTGTGTCCATCTTCAGAGTGTAGTTGCCCTCGTCGTTCAGAAAGTCGAAACTAAAGAGATACCCGTTAGACCGGTGTGAAGACAAGGCGTACAAATTTTCTTACCCTCCATCCAAAGAGCAGAACTCATTTTGTACAATCGTATTTGCCATGTTGAACTGGTTGCGGACCTTCTCGGAGATGACATCGGTGATGGGCTTCTCTTGTGTGATGTCGTCATGCTTCACGACCTCTTTTCCGTCACCATAAGTATACTCCTTTTCGTTACCACTGCAAAACGGCTCTTGAAGAAAACAAGAAAAAAAAAGAACAATTTTCAAACTACATACATCACTTTTTCACCTAGGCTGTCCTCATCGTCATCATCTTTCACAACAATTTCTCTGCCCTCATTTAAACACGTAATGCACTTTATGTATGGTAAAAAGAATTTTGATACATAATCTATGTCTTCTAGCTCTCTTATATTCAGTGCCTAAAATAAAGTGACTTTAAACATTATTTGTATCATCTATTCTTATTCATTAATGATAATGAAATTATATTACTCTCAGTTTGATTTAATAGAAATAGGTTTATGAATTTATAAATAAATCACAATTGAGAAATATTCTTTAACCAAAATAATTTCAAATGATTGCATGAGATTACATGATATGTTATTTTATACCGTAAATAATGTGTCCAATGTTACTAGTTTCTTGTTCTTATTTTTTAGAGGTTCCACAAAAGCTTTGATGTTGTCTTCAACAAGAAAGTCAACCCTTTCATCAATGCTGTCCATTATGACTTTCAAGAGACGATTTTTCTGCTCAGCAGACATTGGTGGCAGTTTCCTACTTATGCCGATGTTTCCTTTCATGTCTAGAACATCGCCGCATATAACATTAATCATAAATTTATTTTGATGGTGCATGTCGGTCAAGGGTTTCCAGTGGGTGGCGGACCCGGAGGAATTCTTAAAGATATTGTTTTACCTTTTAAGGTTTTTTTCGCCGCAATGTAAGACGGTAGGGCCTGCCTCTTGAAAGAACATTGAGGCGGCTGCCACATCAGGCAGAATTGAAAATCATAAAACGCTTTATCAGCTCCCACCAACTAAAAGCAAAATGTGATTTTACATAAATATAAAATAGTAGTATTTTAGTCATTTTTGGTCATTTTGGTTTTCCTTCCTCACTAGGTTGGACGCATTTCAGAATTTTGCCACTTCAGTGTCGGGGGGGGGGTGTCTCAGTCCCTAGTCAAAATACTACAAAATATCTGGTAGACCAACTCAATAAAAATAGGCAGACAAAATGATAAGTTACAGTATTGCAGATCACTTTTGGAATTGACATCAAAAACCAACATTGTAAAAAGTTAAGGCAAGTCTGTTTTATTTTAATCATTTTTTAAAATCAACATGAAGCCTATTTCAGCCCCATTGATCACATGGAGAAATCTCAAGTATAAAGAGCATTCTATTAACAACTTTATAATTAGGGAATTTAAAAGAAAACTTTTAACAAAGAAATTCTGTTGTGAAATCTTTGTCTCACCTTATTGATAAGTTCCTCAACAACTTTTTGATTGTAGTCCCACAATTGAAAATATTTTTTTGAGCTTGATACTGAAAATAGTTGAGCCCTGTAGTATGTGTCTTTGACATTGTTGTGCAAGTATTTTAATTCTTTTGTCAAACGGTCGATCTTTATCTTTGCGTTCATGCTTTCTTCTGCTGACTTCCTCCTCAAAGCAGTCACTGTTTCTTGCAAGCTGTAATTCAAAAAAGGACAAATTATGTTGTCTTTATAGTCAAACAATAATAATTCCAGCTCACTGGTTTATCACTTGTTTCTGCTGGGACTTGATCAGACGATTCTCGCCCTCTCTCTTTTGAAGAACGTGATAGTTATATGTCAGTTTTTCTGTGTTTATCATACAGACATTCCTTATGTTGTCAAGTTCCAATGTTAATTTCTTTAAAACAAAAAACCAATGTTAAGTACAATCCTTTTAATACTAATTAATGTTCATACATGGATTTTTTTAGTCAATTCGAGTTTTGTCAGTCGCATTGCTTCTTCTTGCTCGACCATCATCTCGTCCATTTCATTTTCATGATCCCTAATCATGAGAAACTTGCCCTTTAAATTTGACATCTCAAGATTTTCCTTTTCCCTTGCTATATGGTCAAAATGCAGCCTCCGTTTTTTCAGAAGGCACTCTTTTTCCATTGTGATAACTTTCTGTACACAAATACATATAGTGTAAAACATAAATTATTAAAAAAAATAGTGTAATAAGTTTTAATTTACTTCCAATCTTTCCAGTTCTTGACGAAAGCAATCATTCATTACATAGATCTGGGAATTTATCCTGTCCGAGAGTATATCTATATATTCATTTTGTTTATTCAATTCACTAAAAAATACTTTGTCAGACTCAACCAAGTTGCTTTTTAACTGTTCTATAATCTCATCTTTTTGTTCAAGCAATTGTAAGCACTTTTCTACAATTAAATTTTTTTAAATAAATAATTAACCTTTGGTGGTGGATTTATGAATTTGGCATGTCGAGAAAAAATCATAATAGTTTTTTTGTTTTTTTTTAGCATTACCTCTTTGTAAATTGGTCTCATTGTGAATGTCAAGCGGATCGTTGAGGTGTTTTATCTCTTCCCATTTCATATTTATCTCCATAAACTTTCTATGTGCAGAATCAGCTTCTTGTTTGATCAAACTTCTGATCTGTTCTTGTTCTTCCATTTGCACTTTCTGCCTTTCCTGGTCACTCTTAACAGCGGCTACCCGGATATTGGTCACCTGAAAATAGGATTATTTCGTACAAGAAATTGCTCTTTGAAAATACAATGTGACCTGCACACTAATATTTTTGCAATTTTTTTTTTTTTTTTCAGGAAAGTCTGATAAAGGAAGCAAACTTTCTAATCAATTGTGGACATAAAAATTTGAACCTTCAACTGTCAACATTGGTCAGAACATACTATTTTATGTGCAAAACAAAGCATGGCTTTAAGTATGTAACTTTTTGCTGTTTGGTTAGTAACACAGCTATTGAAAACCAAAACTAGAGAAAAAAGTCATGTCAAAATTTATTTAGATTCACTAAACACTTTATAATAGTATAATCAAAATTTATTATTTTTGGTCATCTATTTGCTATAAGCTTGTCATTCATATAAAAGAATAAGTCGCACATTGTCCATACAACAGCCCAGATGCAACAGTCAAATAGTTGATTGAGCCTCTACCTAATCTGTTGGTTTATTTACTTGCATGCCTTCAAATAAAATTTTGTGATATGGTGGATCGATCTATCTGATATGACAGTTTACCTACTAAGATGTTATACAGTGAAAATTTGTAATTATAGCTGATTGATCAATCTGATATGAATTTACCTACTAACATGTTATACAGTGAAAATTTGTAATGATGATTGATTGATCCATCTGATACAAGTTAACCTATTACCAAGCAAACAAAGAAAGTTTTTAATGATGGTTGGTTGATCTGATCTATCTGATATGACAGTTTACCTACTAACTTGCTATACAATGAAAATTTGTTATTACAGGTGATTGATCAATCTGATACAACAGTTTACCTACTAACATGTTATACAATAAATTTTTTTAATTATATCTGACTGATCAATCTGATATGACAGTTTACCTAGTAACATGTTATACAAATAAGTTTGTAATTACAGCTGATTGATCAATCTGATACGACAGTTTACCTACTAATATGCTAT
>CM077102.1:31314778-31333556 GCA_039619505.1 Cimex hemipterus
ATCTGATATGACTGTTTACCTACTAACTTGCTATTCAATGAAAATTTATTATTATAGCTGATTGATCAATCTAATAGTTTCCCTACTAATATGCCGTATAATGAAAGTTTGTAATTATACCTGATTGATCAATCTAATACGACAGTTTACCTACTAATATGTCGTATAATGAAAGTTTGTAATTATACCTGATTTTTCAAGCTATTTGATATGGCAGTTTACCTACTAACATGCTGTATGATGAAAGTTTATAATGATGATTGATTGAATGATCTATCTTATACCACAGGTTACCTACTAATATGCTATACAATGAATGTTTGTAATGATAGTTGATTTATCAATCTATTTGGTATGGCAGTTTACCTACTATCATGCTGCACGATGAAAGTTTGTAATGATGATTGATTGATCCATCTGATACGAGTTAACCTATTACCAAAGCAAACAAAGAAAGTTTGTAATGATGGTTGGCTGATCAATCCGTTTGATATGACAGTTTACCTACTAACAAACAAGCTGCACAAAGCAAGTTTGTAATTATGATTGATTGATGGATCTATCCGATATGTCAGTAGTTGATGATTGGATGGATAGATCAGTAATGAAAGTTTGATGATTGATTGATCATCACACAACAGCTTACCTAATACCACGCCTTACAGAGGATGTTTGTAATGTCTATGTAAAAAAGTTTAATTTAGCAGTGTGGCCTGTTTCAAGTATGCTGTCTGACCCAAAAAAACAAAATGGCTAAAGTTTGTGCGTGAGGAGCCATGGCCTTTTAGCAGGCTGTAATGCCATGTTTAAGTTTTGAAGAAAGTTTTAATAAAATGTTTTAAACAAAGAAATTATTTACAGACAAATAGCTTGTATTTAGAAGGTTCATTATGCGATCCATGCTCTTTTCCATCTGCTTTTCTGCTTCCGTCTTTGGAGGTACCGCTTTTTCCCTGTAAAAGTTTTGGTTTTATTTAATAGTCCCAACCCTGGAGATTAAAATGAATCGCAATACCTCGGCTCCATCTCCTGTTGTCTTTTTTTAATCCGAATCCTCCTCGCAAGCTTTCTGACCTCGGCGTCGTCAGAGACGAGCATATTCGAGATCTCCTCGCTGTCGACGGAATGGTCGTCGCGACCGAACGCCTCCATCCTCGTTCAATTGAAATAAACAAATCAAAAATACAAATCAAACTACTGTTGAACAGATGTAAATTGTACGTCGAAAAAGCACAAACGAGCCCGGTATCCATCGCGATCGTTGCTATGCCATAAAGTCGAAATTTACCCGAACAAACATTCCTCTTGTCTGTCAATCGCCTAAGCTTTTATCTTAAAATTTACAAAGTGTTTTCGAATTTCTTATACGATTTCACAACATATAATCATTTACTTCCGGTTTGCAACAAATTCAACATAAACACCTCAAAATTAGTCATTTTCTTGTAACAAGCAACATTTTAACTATTTTAATGCTTTGCTCTTAAAATTAAAGCATAAAAAATATTATTAGAAGTGATAATTATTGAATGATATACATATTTTTGAGTGGTTCAGTCTAACTGAATATTTAACATATTTTGCATTGCATAAATTCACCTTTTTCCCCCACATCGTGCATGTAATTTGTTAAATGTAAACTTTGATTTGTACTTTTATATTTCTTATTTTGTATTTTGTTACTTTGCTGTTATTGTTTTTAATTTTATTCTGTTATGACGATAATAATAATGATCAACTTAGTAAATTTTTGTGAATTGTTTATTTAGTTGTACTGGTGAATATTAACAATGAATTTGGCTATATTGGGATTTTGCTTGGACTAATTTGATGGATGTATAAATAAACAAATTGCGGCAATATGTCACGTTTTACAAAGAGAATATTTCCAAAGATTTCCAGCATCGAACTTTTTTTGTCTTACTGGCTGACATTTCAAATATCTTTTTGACGTTATTTATTGTAAAATTCACACAGTATTCATTCCCACAACAGGGCAATAGCTAAATAAAATTAAACAAATTTAAACGTAAAAGTAAGCTGTTTTATTTATTTACCTATAACCGTATAATTGCTGCACATTGGATCTTTATTTTGTGAATGTGACATTACAGAGGAAACTATCCATTGGCAACCGGCCAGGCTTAATCACTTAAGAGGGATCCATATTTTTTCAGACATCTACGGCGTAATTGTGGGGAATTAGTAATTGAATTTGTGCATTAATGTGACTCTGCAATGTACTGTGAAAACATTAGTAATAGGTATTTATGGAGGAAAAAAACAGTTGGAACATGAAGATCTCTGCGAAGTGTGTTATTGTTTACATATGAAGAATCAATTAGTCAACTATTTTATTGAACACATTTTTGAATATTGGAATATTTGGCCATTGTTCTTTGTACCCGTACATCTATATACGTTTGAGTAAGTATGTGTATGTTGAAAGTTTTTTTTTTTCTTTTGTCAGTTCACTTAGTAAAACATTTCGAACTGTTGCGCCTATTTAGGCCAAAGGTAAATCTGTTCTATTAGGTTTGATATATATCAATATATTCTGTATAATGTAAATATATTACTAAAAAAAAAAAAAAAAAAATCTGGACACTGATATTTTCAATATATTTATTTTATTGTTATATTAATTACAGCTTACTTATTTTAATATAAACCAAATTAAATGAGAACTGAAATTTATGAGTTTTAATAAAATTATTTAATTATGATTGTTTGAAAGAAAATTTACCAAAACATCTTTTGATGTTAGATGAAAATTTAACTTTTAATCTAACAATTTATTAGCCTAACCTAGTTTTGCTCTTAATAGAATTTATTATGTCTTCTGCCTTGTAGAAAGCCTTAAATCTATTAGTCATCGAGCAAATAAGCAATCGGATTTTATCTTGTGAAACAAAACCCCGTTCTTCAACAAGAGGAGTTTGAAGCCGTTCTAACCCGTCTCTTTATCATGTGCCATAAGTGTTCTACGGTATTCGTATCAGAAGAACTTGCTGGACAAATCATAGTAGTAACCCCACAGATTACCATATGTCCTAATAGATGGTACAGCTTCCAAAAGAACTTTCTTAATAGAAATTATAAATAATGGGGTGAGTGTGGAGTTCAATGCTTAAAAAAAAAAAAAAATTAAGAGAAGATTAAGTTGTTTCACAACAAACCGGATTTCGATGAAGGCTTTTTTTTATGGCATGGGTAATTATAAAAGGACCCTTGTCTTATAGGTTTGTTTACCTTGTGAATTTTGACTGTATCATGTAACATTGGGGGTTTCAGGTTCATTGGTATATCTAGTGTGTGTTTTCGAGACGTGTTTGTTAAAGCCCTTCAACCTGACAATGAGTTAAAGGGCTTGAAATTTGGATTGTTGCTAAACAAGTAGGAACCATCTTTTTTAAAAAGGATTGAACTTTCTTAATGCACCTCGGTTATTACATGCAATCAGTTTGAGTGGGCATAGACGGTGATTCAACCTCATACCATTAACTGTCTTTGAAAAGGCTGTGCATCACATTCTATATGGCTTCTCCAGTCATTTTTCATTTCATTCGTACGGTCCCAGTTATCTGATTGCCACAAATCAAACCGGCAATCATCTGCAAAGCGAACAATCTCCTTATTCAAGTGTCCAGGCATGATGCTAATGTCACATTTCCGCTCGATTCCTCTCCAGTAGTACAGAACCTGATGTGGGACTTCAAAGTCTGGGGGTTTGTCACTATCCTTCTGATGATTGTTTTTAGAGCTCATACTCGCATTGCGGATTGGAGTTTACCACATGTCAAGGAAGTCGTTAAATGGCAATAAAGCGATCCGTCTCTAGCCGTCGTACATTTAGGTCAACCACTACCTTCTTTTCGATCAAAATTTCTAGTTGATGTGCACCCAAAACTTAAGCTGTAATGGACACTATGTCTGTTGTTGGTCGTAGCTTCTGCCTAGTCAAGATGTTGACTTCAAACCTAAATTATTGTTTCATCAAAGAAAACCAATTTTAAAAAAAATAACTCACTCAACAAGTTGGCTCTGGAAAGGATGAAATTGAACTAATTTTCTTTATTTCTAGTCTAAAGAGTGTAACAGGATTAGTAACATTCTATAAAGGAAAGGTAAACAGCAAGTTATTAATAGTTTAAGTTTTAAGTAAACTATTAATGTTCATACCTAGTTATTATGGAAAGTAAACAAATGATTGTATAAATATATTCTCATAGCAGAATGTAAACGTGATATGTTGAGATTTTGAGGGGTTAAACGTTATTTTCCAAAGATTGCTCCTTCTTTTAAATATTGACTTGCTGTTTTGTGACATAAGAGAAGCTTGCGTAAAACAAGTCTTTATGTTCCAGCAGAACATTCAAATAAAAGCAGCACAAACTAAACATTAAAAACCCTCGAACAAAAATTGAACAACCCAGCAACATTAATGTGTATCTAGCCCTAGAGCCTTAAGTTTATTTGGAAAAGACTACTTGATATTCAAACATAAACAAGTATTTTCTTGTAGTGTGAACTTCCTCTATTTTAAATTAAGGGAAAACTTATTGTCAGCAACTCTTTCCCAAGTTATGAAGGATAAAAGAAAAATTATAAACTAAAGAGATTTTCTATACAGGGAGTCAAAACTATTTTTTAAATTTTTTTTTTCAGTTCTAGATAGGAGAAAAGTTTGAATTGAGTCTCCCCTTCATTTTTCATGTAGTTTTTCTATTGATTTATTTTTTTCAACTTCGGTCAAATTCAAATTTAGTATTTTAATTCAGTAAATTTAGAAAACTTTCAGACTTTTCTCTCTGCATTGGCTGATTTTCCACTCCTCTTCAAAATATTTGCAGTAGAAGGCAAAATAAAGTGGTTTCGAAGTGGTGCCCATTCAGCATTCCGGCTATTCAAAAAATTATATCTCCAGTTCTATTGGACCGATTTTAATAACTCAGTGCTCATTTTTGCTCACCTAAAAATCTAGTTTTAAAGGAAATGTGTGAAAAATGGGTGTTCTTATTTAAAATTAATAATTGACTTAAGTAGAATAAAAAAAAATTAATTGACCTTACATGAACAATGGAGGGGAGTCTCAAATTCATACTTTTTTCCTATTTAGAAACGCAAATTTAAAAAAATGGGCGCATTAGCTTGGACACCCTGTACACAAAATTTTATTCGAGTCATCAAAATGGCAAAATTACAAATTCACTCTTAAAACAATTTTTTTTTAAATTAAATAAAATGAAAAAGTTCAATAATGCAAATATATGTACTGAATAAAATTAATAATTAAATAACAATTGCTCCCAAAATTATTTCAATTAAACCAATATTCTATTTGAATATAATAAGATTAAATAAACATAAATTATATAGCCATACCTGTCCCAAATTAATTTAAAGAATACAGGGGTGACGGGGTGTCGGTGGACAACACAATGGTTTAGGCATTGACATGGCGGTCATCAGTGCAAGGTCTGATTCGGATCCAGAGGCTCTGCATTTGAATAAATGAGCTTTTTCAAAAATACCATATTTATAATATAAATATAATATAAAAAATATATAAATATACATACTCAGTTATTTTCCCGGCCGATCCATTCGTCCTGGGATCTCACCTAGGTTTAGGGGTGACAATACTCCACATCACAATCATTCTGTTAAATTCTTGGTGTGAGGGGTGAATCTTATACAATAAAAGAAAAGAAAAATAACTCGAGAGAAATAATATATTTAAAAAAAAAAGGCCTCTTCTTGGCGACAATACTGGAGAAATTCTTTTTCTCCCACAACGGTAACCTATTAACAGGCAATGTTCAGCCTATAATAAAAACTGTTAACAAAGATACAAAATCTACCGAAATGAATCACAAATGGCGTACCTTGAATCTTTCAATATGGCACAAACTGTAAAATTTTAAGGCCGTCTTTCTGCCAGCGCACTCCTTTCCGAATTGGCCCTTATTCCTCTTTTCCCAATGTGTATGTGATGATCGTCCCCTCTCCTTCCATGGTGCAGATCCCTTTCTTCAGAACGATCATCACAAAAATTATAATAAAATCCCTACTGTCACCCGCTGGCCTTATTTTTCCCACCTCTTGCCCAACCCTCAAAAAAACACATATATGACTTCTCATTTGGCTAATCTGCAAATGTGCAAGGCATAAACCATTTACATATAACCATATTAAATAAACAATTTAAAAATGTTTCAAACAAAGAAAAAAGGATTATAAAATTTAAAAAGCCAATGAAGAATTTAAATTTTATTTTAAATTTTGTCAATTATATAAGTAAAATATAAATTATAATAAACTAGTTGTTTTACACAACAAATTACAAGGAAGAAAGAATTTATTGATACACATGTCTGGTAACGTTAACAATAATATATGATACAAGATCAATAGGCTTATTTTAAAGAAAATAGGATATTCATTATAAATATATATATTTATGTATATTTAGTGTCTATAATTAATTTTTGAACCTCACAAAAAAAATCCAATTTTCCAGTCAGATCACAATGATGCACGTATTAGCCAAACTAATTTTGTGTTAATAAATAAAATTATGAGTATATTTTTTTCCAAAAATAATTTCTATTACATATAAAAAATAATCTTATATATACAAAAATAAATGAAATAATTTCTTGTATCATTCAGTCTTTTTATACATAGAAAATATCTTTCTTCTGGTAATAATTATATGCACTGACAAATAAGGATTGTTTATTTACAATACTTGAATTTAAGCTCAACGGCTTAACATTAAGCTGTCTTGGCAAGAGTATCGCGTTTCATTTATGCCGACTCGTCTTGGGAGTTGACGAGAGTTTCGTCTTTCTTTCTTCTCGAACACGGGATGAGATCGTTGTACGTTGCCATACCGATAAGAAGGAGGATGAACCCAACGATCTAAAAGTGAAACGAATACGATTTTAAACAAGATTAAAAACGGAAAACGTCTGTATTGTCGTACCTGCAAAGGGTGGAATAACTGCCAACCGATCGACAATGAGAAAGCCCAAATGAAAAGCGTCCTGACAGAATCGAGAATCATTCTTGTCGTAGCAGACATTTCCTTGGTCACACTTATTCCAGCAAAATTAAAGAATGCAATACTTACTATCGTACCTGCAATTTCACTTTTATTAACTATATGTAACTATATTTCATTTTATATGTTTGTTTTTAATAGATAATGGTTTTATCATAAGTAGTAAACAGAATATCCATAGTAAACAGACCTATTTAACAAAAGTAATAATTTACACTGATTTACAATTTTTATGTAAAATTTGTTAAACGAAAAGTTAGTGTCATGAGTGGGTCTTGAACCCACGACCTTTGGCCCAATATGCCACTGCTTAAACCACTTGAGCTATCATGACTTCCATCCCAAGGGACCCCCCCCCCCAATTTATCATCTCAACCTACAACTTTTTTTCAAATTTCTCTCTTTTAGCCATATATTCAAATATCATATAATTAGATTTGATTCTTGGCATTTATGAACTGGCTACGAGGAGCTGTAGCAAAGTGCAATTACATCATTAACTATTATATTAATCCATATGCATTTAAGGATTAATTTGATTTCCAAAGTAATTATTTAAATTGATTTACAATTTTATGTAATGTGTGGCTGAGATAAAAAAATAGCGTCACAAGAAAGACTCGAATCCTGAGGGCTGCAGTAGCCGGGTGGTTAAGGCGTCAGATTCTCGGTTAGTAGATCCCGCGATCATGGGTTTGAGTCCCGTCTAGCCTATAGACTTTTTCCAACGCCTAAGGGGACCGGTGGCCACAATTGAAAGAAATTGACATGGCACTAATCAATGGAAGAAGCGGGATCAGATCTCACGACCCTGAATTTGGTCCCAACCCCCTTCAAAAATGAGTTTCTTCGATGGGGGCTCAAATTCACACTTGTGTTGCGAGCCCCCAAAAATGGAGCCAGGAATAAAGTACAATAAGTTGTACAGCTGCAGTGCTCAGGAGGGAACTCCTCCAGTACCCTGGTACCCATTGTAAAAAAATAAATGAAATAAAAAATTTAAAAAAAGACTCGAACCCTAGCTATTGAGCTACAAAATAGAACGTCAATTATCTTTAAAATAATTCTTAAAATGAATAATACAATCTTAAATATGAAGGGCATTAGTATCCACGATGGTTTTGTAAGGTAAAGGTCCGGGGTTCGAATCTGGCATACCTACAAGTGTTTTTTCCCCCAAAAAAAATCGGCACCCCAAGAGTTCATTAACCTCTAATTGAAATACCCTTGTTTAAAAAAAAATTAAAAATGCAAGTCTTCAAAAAGCTTTTAATCAGCAGAGCATGTTATATCTTATCCACCTAGCATTTGTTTAAAAAAAATAAATAAAAAAAGTGTGTTATCTTCTAAATAATAAACAACGTTCTTTTGATTTTTTTAATAGCCTACCTTTAGAACTTTGAAAGCAGTTTTTTTTTATACACTTATAATAAACTTTGGTTTACAACAAGCTTTGCAAAAATTGAACATTTTTGTTCGTTTTTTTTTCCCCTCAAAATATACAATACCTTACTGTTGAACCAGCATGGATCGTTTACTGTGTCCGTTTACACTCGAGAGTTTCATATATTTCAGCTTTGCGCCATGTTCAGTGAGGAACAGACCCACAGTCAATGACCCAATGCCAGTTCAACACGTTTTCACCGACACACAGGCCAATTTTATCGATTGTGATTATTCGAAATACGTAAAATGTGGCCTGGTGTGACGTAGGTTTTAGAAAAACATTTTCTTTATCGTGCCATTCCGATCTTTATCGAGCGAGATCATCTTCAGGGCCTGGGATTTACAAAACATTGTTTAAACTTAACAAATTCATGTAGGATTTGGATAAAAGTGAATTTATACAATTCAAAAAATATTTTTTTATATTCAACCAAAGTATCTACTTTATCTAATATGAAAGTAGATCTGTTGGTATTCTATCAACCAAGTTTAATCTTATTCTATCTATTTTCATTTAATTTTTAGATGAAACCGAGAGGAAAGAATAATTTTTATGATCATCGAAGCGAGATCATCTTTAGGGCCTGGGATTTACAAACATTGTTTAAATTTAACACATGTAGCATGTGGAATAAAGTGAATTTATACAATGGAAAAAAATTGCATCCCACGATTTCTAAATAATCAGACATTAACGGTCACTAATCACCACAAGATTATTGATTATCGTTACTCTTACCTAATAAGGAGACAATCAGCAACTTTTCATTCCAGCACTGAACCATTGCATCAATAAAATCCTCAAGTGATCCATTTGAGTTGTCTTGGAAAGGCTTAGGCACTTTTATATAGTAAAATGGGACTTGTAAAATTCCCAAAACAAGAAATCCCCAAATACCTATCAAAAAACAAACATTTAAACATACTCGTTGATTAAAAAAAAAAAAAAAAAAAAATTAAATTATCTTTTTACCTTCCCAGCCGACTGCTTGCAAAGGAGGTATGTCTCTCGTGGAGACAAATTTTTCTTCATATACCATCTGACTCGCAGTGATGATTTGCGCTACGACTATGATTAGATCACCTGAAATTAAATAGTAGTATTGAAAATTTATTCTTTACTTCAGCAATTAGCCCTGTACCAATTATCATGTTAGTCGTGCTTTCCTTGGAGGAGCCTGCGGAAAGAAGAAAATCGGAAACGCCGACAACGCAAAGACCGATTATAACCAAAACGATTCCTATCCATTTCTTGAGGCCCACCGTTCTATGAAGAAAGAACTTTGATAAAAGCGCAACGAATACAATCACAGAACCTGGAATGAAAAATTAATATGTTACATCTGATTTTGTAATTATGAAAAGCCAATAAACATCCGGTGAAAAGCATTTCTTTCAAACTTTTCTCCACAAAAATTAATACATAAATGTGTTACAATTATTTTATGTGACTACAAAGAAAAAATTTAAAAAATTTTATACTGAAAAATTAATGGCACAAGTGGCAAACATTAGAAACACTGATAAATTAATGTAATTGTTCAGAGGGAAATTATTTCTTTTAAATATTAGTTCAATCAGTATTTCTTTCCTTTTCTCTTGAAATTTATCTATGTGCTATGAGTAAAATTTATCTGTATCCAGTATAAGCAAATAAATTCAAAAATGAACGTATCTTTGAAAATTTTTTTATTACGGGAAAAAGAAAAATTGGCACTGCAGGCTGTATACTGTATATGAAAACAAAGACCTACTCATCATTATACAAAATCATTTAATTTATAATAATCTTAAAAATTATTTAATTCCTGTATATGTTTTTTTTTTAATATATTTGAGTTATTGTCAAGGGCAAAGTGCCACTCAATGTATTACTACCATCAATAATTTTTATCAGTTCATAAAAGTTAGTATTGTTGTACTCGAATTTTACAAAATTGATCGATATCAGTAATCAATATTATTTGATAACTTCTGTTTCTTGCCTCTTAACATTTGGAACGAGCTGGGACTGGTGAGATTGAGACCGATGTACATCATCGACGTCCCGATCATGTCGCACATAGAGGCGGGAAAGAAGAGGAAAGGGTTGAACTCCTGGTTTCCTTTTACAAGCTCGTTTTCATCGACGGTCTAAATTTCATGGGAAAAAAACACTTATTAACAAAAATGCAACATACAATTCAACAATGAATGAATGTGATTTTATCGTGTACACAAAATAACTAAGATTTTAAAAAACAAGAACTGTTGCAAGATAACTTTTTTTATATATTTCTACTTCAAAAAGACCTATTCAATTTCAAGAGAACTGTGTTTACCAAATTTACACTTTTTTATATTTTATCACAATTACTCTCATCACAATATTTATTTTTACACTCAAATCGCGATTTTTTTTTTTTTTTTTGTAAATACTTGCAATTGTTAAATTAAATTTTTTTTCTTATTTACTATATATTTAAAAAATAAGATTTAACAAAAATAAGATTTAGCACTCAAATTAAACTGAGTAAAATGTTGCTATGGAAACCATAAAGCATTAATACAATGAAACAACCCTGTTTTCTCCAAAAATCGGAACTGGAGACCCAGATAATCACTGCTTAAGCATGATTCTCATATAAGGTGTATTCTTATGCATGGCACAAAGAAAAAAATTAGTACAAAGTATTTCCTCCTCTTGTATAAATCACCGCTTGCCTTTGACATGGCATTAATTTTATGAGTTGAATGTAGTGCTGTGGAATATTTTCACACTCCAAAAGCACCATTTTTAATTCCTGCAGATTTTCTGGAATCACTCTTTAACAATTCACCTCAAAGGTGTTAGAATGGAATTTAAGTCGTGCCTAAATGCTGGCCACTCCAAAACATTGAATTGGAATCCGTTCGAAGTAGTCACCAGTGATCCTAGCTGCTCACCTTGCCTTCCATAGTCATGCACAAAAATCAAACCATATTCAATGTATCGCATAGCTGTGAGGGAGCTCTTAATGAAGATCGAGTTTTTTTTACCTTTCAGCCTGTCCAGGCTATAACACATGTAAACCAGCTTCTGAAGTCTTCACCTTACAATGCATAACCGGACGTTAACTTTCTAACTTGTTGAAGCAGTTGCTTGATCTCAACAGCGATAGAATGTCAATTATAGAGTACATTTGAAACATGAAAACGATATAGATGATGGGGTTTGGTCTGTGAGTTTGCGAATTCATTTGTACCGGCACACGGGCACATACCGAATACTGGGTCTGTCTTCACTCACGGGGTTTTTGTTTGAGTTATTCAAACACATTTCAGCATTACGCCATCTTCAGTGAAAAACTTTCACTCAAACAAAAAACCCACAAGTGAAGACAGACCCAGTAAGCGTATAGATTAGTGACCATTCGTTGATGATTGTTCAGAAATCGTGAGATGCAATCTGGTGAGATGAAAGTTTCAGAAAAACATTTTCTTTATTGAGCCAACGTTTCGATCTTTATTGGCACTTTTATTTATTTATTTTTCTAAGCATTGGCACGTAAAGAAATTGTTTTTCTGAAACTTACATCTCACCAGACTACATCTCATGATTTCCGAATAATCACAATCAATAAAAGAGATTGACTCATTCAACATTTATTTGATCCACTTGTAAACACAAGTTGTTGATTTTATCTAGGTTTTATTTACTTCTAAAACTTTAAAACGGGCCAAATATTGTTGCAAGATAATGAATGGAGGATTTTCTAATAGATTATTAAAAATATTAAGTGGCCACATTTTTGCTCTCAGTGTGTTTATAAAAGTAGTAATGATAGATAAATTTATTTTTAAAAAACAATTTACATTTCACAAATGAAAAACTTAATGACAATAACAATGAACAATGAATGCGCTCCGGATTGGTATAACATCCTTTGGTAGGGTAGTAGATGTGAACTGTGTGATTTTTAAAAACAAAAATGTCAGTGATTGCGAGGAAAGTTTATATAAACACAAAACTCACAAACAAAAAACCCCACTAAACAAAAATCACAATGTAAACAAAATTTTAATTAAGTTATGCACCAATCTTGCCTCTTTTATCAGAATGCCAGTTATCTCAAAGAAATTAAACCAGGTGAAATGTGATCTACTTAATCAGGATTGATAACTCTATCACGACTGACAAAATGATAAAAATATGATTTCCCTCATATTTAACATGTTTTGTCATTTTGGTCTATATTCGCTGTTTTAGTCAGTCAGGATTTTGACATATTCAATGGTAAAACTGTTTGTACAAACAGGTCGAAAAGATAAGTAAGATAAGTAAAGCTCACTGATGACTGTGACATTTATCTGACCAACCAAAACAGTAAGACTAACAGACCAAATTATATAACAATTGACAGCTTGCATCATCGACAAGTTCCTAATTTGAATAATTTTAATATTTTGCAGACTGTATAGCCAATAAATAGCTTTCAGTAAAAAATCAGACAGACAGTTAGATCTGTTTTTAAGCCAACTTTCTATCACAAGAAATATTTGTGAATTACATAAATAATTAGAGTGAACTGTTTAACTTCAGCTTTTTGCTGTACATGGAATCATATAAATATGTTTTTCTACTTTTATTTTTTGGAATCTACGATAAAGTAGTCAGGAGGTGGATAATAAAATTAAATCCTTACCCCTCTTTTACGATGGTATGAGTAGACTGATTTGAAGACGAGGAAACAGAGCATCTCTCCGAAGAACATGCAGCAGGCTTGGACAAAGGGATGGTCGAAATCCCTCGTCTTCCCGTCGGACCCAGCAGCTCTCAAATGGTCGGCCCATCTGCAGACGAAGAAAAAAACTGTTTAGCACGTTAATTATAACATGGATATTGCTGAGAATCACTTTGTGGTCAGGGTGTTGATCGACCCGGTGAAAACCATGAGGACGGCGAGGCCGATTTGGTACTTGGTCCATGCCATTTCGTTCCTGACAAGTCCGACGACGACTGTGAGATGACTGTGCAGAACAGCAACAAAGGAGTACAGACTACAGACGTCTTACTCAGAACCCAGAAGTCATAATTGGTCTTATCATTGATTACTTCACTTTCCCCCACCTAGATCCAACCATCTCCATTCACAATACAACGCACTGGCGCCCCAATTCAAACTGAAGTCGAGTTGAATCGCAGTTGTTGGGCCCATCAACAAAAAGGATAGGCACGGAGCCTGACAGAGCCATCAACACATCCACTTTCCTCTAATGACATTTGTTTAGTTAGAAGACATCAAAGGTACTGTCGTCCAACTAGGAGAAGTAGAGAGGACAACCAAAGTTAGAGTATAATGAGTCCTAACTTGTACCTCCATCAATAACTGGCCATCACAATAGTCCCTCTGGAAATGTCCACATCTTCACCTATAGAGTAGTAAAATCAGTTGCATATCCAATGCCGCCAAACTGCTAAACTTTACAGGTTACATACAAAAGGATACCATAAGTTTTAGTTATAATTTCGAAACAAGCCAGATTTTGGTACTTACTCCCATGCAAACATATTAAAACCTGTCAATTTGATTGGCATACACTGAGCCTGCTGAAGCAATCAATACATTCGCTTTTGCACTAATTACAAGACGTCAAAGATATTGTGATACTTCACAGTGATACTCAAAAAAGGTCTTTTTCAGTATCACGTGAACCCTAGAGTTGCTACCACTTCTAAAAATCTTCATCCAAGGAGAAGTGAGATCAACTGCATGAAAATTCATGGTACGACAAATGAACTTTGAAAGAATGCCATCCGATCAATATGCCTCTTGATGTCACACTCCTAGGAATAACATCGAGAGAGAAAAAATACCCTACTCCTGTCCAAATATGTTATTATGAGCACATAGAAACCTGTCAATTTGATTTGCATGCACCGAGTCTGCAGTAGCATAATCAATACATATGATTTTCCTCTAATGACATTCCTTAGAAGACGTTAGTGATACTGTTGACCAAATAAGAGAAGTGGTGAGGATAACTCTGAGGTAGAACTGGTCCTAGTACCTGTGTGAAGACCTATCACAAGGACATGTACACATCTTCACCTGGAGAGAAGCAAAATCAGTTTCATATAAGCAAGATCAGCATGCCTCTTGATGCCATCACTACTAGGTATCACATCGAACAAAAAATTGTACCTTACTCCTTTACATATATGTTATTATGTGAACATTGAAATCTGTCAATTTGATTTGCATGCACCATGTCTGCAGTAGCCCTCAACATATCTGCTATATATGACATTTGCCTGAAGACGTATACGATACTGTTACCTGTGTATCCATTACTTGAATGAAGGTATACTTGGCTTGACAAAAAGGGAAAAATTTCCAAGTCCCGGAATGAGCGTTAGAGATTTACCTGTCTACCTTTCGAGAGGACTCTTTTGTACTGTACTTCCATATTGCTAACCACAGGTGTCTCACCCACTTCATACCACGGTGAAGAAGGGTTGCAGGCGAAAATAGAAGAAGCAGGAATCAGGGCGTGGTTGAACCCACTCCATTCTCGCTAATAACTTACTTTTCCTCTCAAGACGCCACACACCCATCCCAGAGTGCTCGATATTCCTTGGAACCGGGTTATAATCACCCCCCTTTCATTTCAATAAATGACCACGCTAATAAATTCCAATAAATTAACATAAACAATTCGCTAATTGATTGTTGAACTGGTTTTATTTCTTCTTAATAGTTCGAATGAACATATCGAAAGAATTAACTCATTCAATAGTTTATTTGAGAAAAAAACTGTTCTGTTGTTTTTCACCCCTTTCAAATTATCAAATACAACACTATGTTATTTAATAATTCCACGTTCGCCTCGAGGGCCCTCGATATTATCGGACTCTCGCTTTTTGAATGCCTCGCATGGGATTTCCACTTTCAACACGATATCAATTAATCTTTTTTAAAAATCTAATTAATACCTTTCTGGTAATTTTGATGTTTTTACGATATGCGATATGTTTCTTTTTCAAAATCAACTCCTTCATTATTACGATTTTCGGACTGGATGGTTGAAGACGTATTTTTCAAATTTACCCAACAGTCCTGGTTGATATTCACGTTAGTATTTTTAAGTACGCGCGAAAAATTCGTCCAATAAACTTAAAAATCACTTTGAAAAATGATGATCGATAAATTTTATGTAACATTTTTTTCTTCACCTAAATTAATTGTTACACGTGCAGTTGGAAAAAACGGGAATAAGTGGTACGTCGAAGCGTTTTTGAAGAATGATTCATCCATTCATTCAGCAGCAGAACACTTTTTGCTTGACTCATAAAACGCTTACATACCTATTTACTAATTCTTTCCATTTTACTTCTCACAACCTGAAAATTACAATATTACAAATTCGCCCTACTCTTAAGGAATCAAAATTACAGATCGGAGATTTAAGTCAAAAGATTTGATAGGCTGCGAGACGGTGAAAACATATTGAAATTATTGACATCCACTTTACTGGGCCCATCTACTCTGTTGGTTTACGTTTTACTTAAACACATTTCTGCTTCACGCCATTCTCTGTTACTACAATTGGAGAGGGCAAATCTCAGAGGAGTGGTAGGACTACTAACCGGCCACTGGCATCTGAGAAAACATCTACATAACATGGGCATATATAATAGTGATCCCATTTGCATACTATGTAATGAGGAGGAGGAAACAGCCACTCATATCATCTTCGAATGCGAAGCAACGGCTCAATGGAGGTTCAATCTGACGCGCAAAAGCGACTCAGAGAACCACATTGAAGCTATAACAGTCAATGACTTGATACTTCTGAGAAAGAGGATCGAGTCTATTGACTAAACCAAGGAACTAGGAAGGTACAATAAGCCAGAAGGCTGCAGTGCCTGGGGCACACAAACCCCACCACCTAGTACCCTTGCCACCATTCCACCATTCCATTCCAACCTCTGTTAGGAACAGGAAATCGATCAGTCCAACTAAAGAAAAACTTTATACACCGAATTATGCTGACTGAAGATCGATATTTGTTAAAAATTTAAAATGGAATCACCCATGGAATAATTTCCGTCACAGGAAAGCGTTTCCACTCCGGATAATTAAACTTAATAACCAAACCTGTACCAATAAGGAAATGGTGAGGGTCGTCGGTGGCCGTAACGGTTTAGGCGTTGATACGGTGTTCGTCACTGTAAGGTGAAGGTCCCAAGTTCGAATCCAGCGTTCCTGCATTCAAACCCAACATACTTACAAATGGGCTCTTTTCAAAAACACCGGCACTCCGAGAGTTGAACCTTTGCTGTTGCGAACCCTCTAAAAAAATAATAAAAAAATAAATAAGAAGGAATAAGAAGAAAAAGGAGAAGAAGAAAATAGGCGTTATAGGCGTTACATTGTTTAAGTTTACATCTCTTCAGCGCCAGTGACGACAGATCTAAAGATACTTTTTAAATTGACCCTCGAGGTACAAGGCAGTTGTATGCGAACCCGGGAACTTTATCTTTTACCTAGCGTTGCCATCTTCAATGTTGGGTTTCGATATCGAATTCGAATGGTATGACATGGTGAAAAAGGATACTAGGAAGCGGGGTGTGCACTCCCCAGGCGCTGCAGCCTTCTGGCTTCCCAGTTCCTTAGTTCAGTGCAATGGACTAATCCTTCTTCTTAGAACTATCTGGTCTTGACTGTCACTACTGCAAATTGATTCCCTTAGTTTCTTCCGTACGTTAGGTTAATTCTCCGTTGAGTGGTTGCTTCGCATTCGAAGATGATATGAGTGGTTGTTTCCTCCTCCTCATTACGTAATCTGCAAATGGGATCATCGCTGTATACCCACATCGTTTAGTTGTTTTCTCAGATGCCAGGACCGGTTAGTAGTCCTACCACTCCTCTGAGTTGGCCCTGTCCAATTGCAACAGTGCTTTTGCTAGTCTTGGTAAGGGTTGTTTCATCATACGTTTACTATATCTAGCACCGCTAGCGCTTAACCACCTCTCCTTTTGTTTTGTTTGGATCCATTCTGCGATGGAGGATTCTATATTTATTTTATTATCCCAGGTCTAGTTTCCGAGCCTATGTACGGTCTTGCAGATCCTCCTTTGGCCGGTCTTCCCGTTACCCAAAATTCCCCTGTGCCCTGGCACCCAAGATATAGGGTTGTTGTGTTTCCCCAGGTTTTGGAGATTTTCACTGTTCTCTCTTACTAGTTTGGTGTGATTCTTTTACATGCTAATGCTTTAATGGCTACTTGGCTGTTTGATCTTATGAGGATTTTTTTGTCAGTGTAACCTCTTCAAAGATGTTCCAGGGCACAAGCATTGATGGCATGGATTTCTGCTTGAAAAACCGAACTGCTCTTCCGTAATAAGTCTGATTGCTCATGTTTCGGGCTTGTACAGAAAACGCCTGATCCGGTTCCTTGTTTTTTTGTCGAAATATCGAATTCGAATGGTACTTCATTGTTTACAATCAGTAAAACTGTGAAACATTTATAATGTATATTACATATAAGCAATAATCATGGATTGCGAGTGGATGAACACATGATTAAATGATCTACATCTACACTGTTCACCTTACTGGGTCCGTCTGATCTCACTTTTTGAATTCACGTATCGTCTTCAGTTTGGAATCCATAAAATCATACATTTTTCCAAATATGTAGACACTTATCCCACTGCTGGAGCTACTCATTGTCAAAAATGAAACAATTTCTTAGCGAAAGACTCAAGAGAAAAAGTGACAAAAGCTTCCAATTGAATTTTTAAAAAATCCAAAAATTAACACTACAAATCGTTAATTCTTTACAACGTACAATGCTTTTATAAGGAAGGCGTTCCATTTTCCAAAATAAAAAGTAACAATTTGAGATTGTTAAAATGTAAATTCTAAAATTGATTTCAAAATAACGTCTAGGTGTTTCTGGATGTTGAGCCTGCAGTTTAATTGAAAACTTTCCTAAAATAGTAATTTGTCCAATTTAAAAATTGGAATATTCCTATAAACGACTTACGATTAATAAAGATAAATGTTGTTCGATCACTCGAGAACTCTACCCAATCTATCACTTCGTTTATCAAAGAGGAATTAAAAAAAAATTAATTTAAAAAATCCTAATAAGGCTTATGATGAAATTGAACCTCGCCCGTGTAAAATGTGTACAATGTTCATTTGGTTACGTTCCGTTATATATAAAGTACTGCTTGTTTTTGAGGGAGAGAGAGAGAGAGAGAGAGAGAGAGAGAGAGAGAGAGAGAGAGAG
>CM077102.1:31338772-31350820 GCA_039619505.1 Cimex hemipterus
AAGTTGTAACAAAAGTCATCAACTGCTGAGTTGTTCATGACGTTTTTGATTATTGGCTAGTTCGGATTAATTATACTCCTTCAACAGGCAAAACCAAAAGTATAACTTTTTATATTTTTTATTCTTTTATTTATGAATTTTGATCGGTAACTTCGCTGTCTCTATTTCCCAAATGTTTTCCTGGTGAAGGACTGAAATAAGTCCGAACGTCGCCAAAAAATTGTAACAGAAGTCATGAACCGCTGAGTTGTTCATTCTTTGGCCGCCACCCTGACAAATTCTCCAATCATGTATAACAGCAATGGTTTCATCGCTTACCCTGAGCATTCTGACGAGAATGAGACTTGTTTTTCACTGGAATGAAGTTCAATAGCTTCACTGAAATTGGAGTTTGTATCGACCTGACAGTAATCACATTAAAATTTTTTTTCTTGAGTGTCTTCATAAAGTATTTGTGGTGAAGTATACTTTTTTGGGTTCACCAAGCTTTCGGCGATTTATCGTCATCCTCAGGACCTATTTATTATTAACAGAGTTGCAGTAAGATATTGTAATTCATTGTACTGTTAAGTAATTGTATTTTGTATATGTATTGTTATGTAATTGTAATTATTATCTTTATTATTATATCTGATCTTATCTATTGTATCTTACTGTAATTCTGTTAATGTATGTATTTTTTAATACATAGGCCCTTAGAATGGCGAGATAAACAACTTGGTGTTCCTGCTGGTCCTCAAGAAAAAATGCTAACCCAATAGCTTCCCTCAATTTGTCAGTTCATCGTCAATCATCTCATTCCCAGAAGAAAACTATTCAGCCAATTTTCGGCAGTGCTCTCAATTATTGTTTCGTCATCGAACGGAGTGCAAATTTTAAGAGTTGTTCTCTGCCGCCATAGTTCCAAGATCATCCAATAGACACGCACAAAGTATAGCTTTTGATGCCATGAGAAAGAAAATATTTTATGATTTACAGTAAACTGTTAAATTTTTATTCTCCTATGTAAATAGAAATGTTAACATTAAAAAGTTATTAAAACAATAACAAATGAAAAACCGCACGAACCTTTTTGGTTAGGTTGGGTGGATGATAGATCGCTTGAACTCCCCCCCCCCCCATGGACAGTGCTAAAATACCAGAGAGTCATAAAATTTAAGGAACTGTCTTCTCGCCGAACTTAAATTTTCACCAGGCTTAATTTACTTTTGCAGAATGAAAAAAAATGCCAAAAAGGCAAAACTGGTCCCAAAAGGAAGTGTGAAGCATCACTTTGAAGATTATTGTCAGAGCACGTCGATCCATGGCATTAAATATCTAGGAGAGAAAAATAGACCACTGGGTGAAAGGTCTGTCACGCGGTCCAAAATCGTATTCAGCTAGTTTAAATTTCACAAGAAAAAAAATTGTCCAGGCTTTGGTGGTTGCTGGTTTTCCTCGTCTGCCTCCTCGGAAACGCCTACCTTATAGCAAAAGTCTGGAAAAAGTGGAATGAATCTCCAGTGATCGTGTCGTTCGCGGAGACGACGACCCCAGTCTGGCAGGTGCCTTTTCCAGCCATCACCATCTGCAGTGAACAGAAGTCAAGAGCAACGATCTTCAACTTCACAGAAGCCTATTATATGGTTTTGAACACGTCTGACGACTCGGCACCGGACGATGATCTGTACTCTTGCACCTTTGCTTGAAAAATGCGCGATGTATTTTGTAACAATTTTCTTTACAGGGTGACAAAAACTGGAAACGTCGTCTTGCTTTGTGATGACCACGTCTTAGTGAACACAACTAAACAAAAACAGTTCACAGACGACTCCACTATTGAATTTCTCAAAGAGGTATACTTATTTTTTAATGTCCTTTTATAACGCACCAGCAGCAATTTTACAGTTATCTGATTGATAATTTTTTTTAACTATTGGAGTAGTAATATTTTCTCTGCATTATTCTATATATGAACGATGACCTTTAGTGAATTAGCGACAAGAATTAGAAAAATCAACGTAACTATAAATAACCCTTTCGTATTTAATTCTATTCATTATGCTATTTCCGTTAAAATAATTCCCATAGCTTAAACCCAAATTGACTCAACTTCAAATAGAAAGAGACGTGGTTAAGTCTTGACAGCTTTATTTGGCTCGAAATAACTTGCTGGAAGCAGTGGCGGCACGATTCGTCTTGACCCCGATTTTTCAGCATTCTTCACCCTTGTCGTGAGGGCAAGACAGTTGGTACAAGAACTGAACCAAAGTCCTCACAGGACGTCCTGTCATCAGACCTTTCTTCATATAAGGATACCCGATCCCGTTCGATATGAGACCAGTCCCAGTTATGTCCAAATGAAGAAAGTCGACCGAGGGAGCGAACTCCTGCAAAATCGAATTAATATATTTTAAAATTTACAATTTAATTTAATACCTTACCAACAGAAAGGCCGCGCCGAGGCATGGCCCGCCTCCTCCTCCCAGTCCGACGTTATTGACGTCCACCTCGACATAATCTAAACGGAAATTTCCGTTAATCTGGATATTAAAACGACTTTATATAAAAACTTACTCGTGACCAGATTCGAAAAGCATTTCCAAAAAGGAAACCTCCATACCCTGTCTCCAGTTTCTGATCCAGCTCTGCTCAGTTCTCTCCAGACCGCATCCGATGTGGAAAATGCGCCGCTCGCTGAACCACCGAGCCCCCTGCGTATCCCAGCTGCAATAAACATAATTTACATCCATTAAATTGAAACTGCGACGATTGGCCGTTTTAAATAAACCAAATATGATTTTAATAAAGGTCACAACTCGACAGCTCTCGATCATCAAAAATCCATCCATTTCCTGCATTATAGACATTGTTTGTAAATTTGAGTGTGGTTAGGTTAAAAAAAGTACCAAAAAGGTAGTATAAGTCCTGTTTCTCCTCTTTGGTAATTGTACACGTTAATTTTGTACCAATAGTTATAAAATTAAATTATTTCTGTACTTATACTTCAAATTTGACAGCACATATTGTCATGTAACTGTGTAAAAGTTATCATATGCCTGTCAAAAGTCCTGTCCAATTGTTTCCAAATCATATTGAACTTTGTCCAGAACAAAGTGATGTTTTACTCAATAGTTTGTGGCAAGCTATCAAGCAATTTTTGGAATAACTCACGGGTCAGAGTAGCTATTGTCGTCACGAGACAGGGCTGGTAGATACTGGAGAAATTGAGGGCATCCAGGAGAATTATTCTCCCTTCGTTGTCTGTGTCTTCGATTTGGATGGTTTTTCCATTCCTAGCGACGACCAAATCCCC
The DNA here is from genome assembly GCA_039619505.1 of Cimex hemipterus. Classification (NCBI taxonomy): domain Eukaryota; kingdom Metazoa; phylum Arthropoda; class Insecta; order Hemiptera; family Cimicidae; genus Cimex; species Cimex hemipterus. The sequence goes on from CM077102.1 coordinate 31,342,068, forward strand.
TGGTCGCACAGCCATTCCTCCTATCATGTTCTCACATAATGGAATGATAGCTGTAAATATTAAAGAAAAAATAGTGTAGTACACTAAATTTTTGATAATAATTCCTTTGGTTTATGACAAACAAATTTTACATTTTTACAAATAATAGCCTTTCAGCCTGGGAAAAACTTTTGTTTCTTTGTTCGCCTGATGATTTACATTTAAAATTAAACACAATTACCTCTGACGTTTATTGGCAGAGCCAGCTGAGCAATGCATTTGAACATTCCGACGATGACAGCCGCTCCGGCCATATCCCCTCGGTATTCAGACATTCCAACACAGTCTTTCAGGCATGTGCCTCCGGAATCAAATGTTATCCCTTTGCCTTAAATATCAAAAAAGATTTAACCATCCCAACAGACATTTTAAAAAAATGTGTAGCAAAATAGCAAAAATTAAAAAATAACTCCACTAGTTTTCGTGGGCTGCTCGAGCAATTAATATCTTTCAATTAATTAAAATAATAGTTGAGATAAAAAGATCAAAGCTGAAGGTTGTGGGTTTGAATCCCGCTCGTGACACTGGCTTTTTATATCAACTAAAACCTTAATTAATTAAAATAACTTTCATTCTTGGCAAATTATAAGAGTAACTGAGTTGAACTTGTGTTACCGATAAATATTATTGGTTTATCATCTGATGTGCTTCCACAGTAACTGATCTCAAGAAGAATCGGTTCCTCGCAGGATCCTCTAGCCATTGTCAAAAAAGCTTGCATTTTCTTTGTTTCTATCCAATCCCTTTCTCTCAGCTCTACTTCAACACCACATGCACAAAGGGCATCAAGAGTCGCCTGTGAAAAAGTGGTGTCAGGCAAAATGTCGCAATAGCTTAAACAAATCTTAAACCTGGGCAAATATCATGGGTGTCATCAGATTGGCAGGTGTCTCTTCCAATCTTCTTGCCATATTTTGGCATTCAGCCTTTATTAAGCCTCGCTGCCAGCCCTCACTATAAAAGAACCATATTTCATTCTAGATATTTTTATTAGTTAATAACTCATGGCAAGATGCTATGTTGATACGAAATAATGCAATGCATTTAAGCATTCTTTTAAAATATTTTTCTTAAATAGTTATAAAACAAAATCATTCACGTGTCACTTCCATCGAAGAACTCTAGTTTTGGAACAATGACTTGTTCTTCTTTAGCCTTGAATGGCTGGAACTTCCAGATAGCTAGAGATGCCCCTTCTGCAGCAGCTTCCGCATTTGTGAATTCTTCGACATACACCAAGTTGATGCCCTTTTAAAATTTGAGTTACTACGTCTTTGTTTCTTTTTACTCGCATTCTCACCTCGTCTTGGAGAGCGGAAGTGCCCACACCAGAGGCCCACCTGATGTTTTCTTTGCAAAGGTCCAGAGTTTCAGCTTCGTTGAACCCGACCCCTTCCTCGCCCAACCCTGCTACTGCGATTGACAAGAATTCCGGGTGGATATTTGAGAAAATTCTTGCTGTCCCCTTTTTAATTCCCGCGCCTCTATAATAAATTCAGTAAAATATGTTTAAATTCGATAATCAACCCTTATTTTTTATTACCCTTTTAAGAGCTGTGTTAGCTTCCCACCAGTCTCAGTATCAATTTTCATAGCTGTTGGAGTTAATTTTAGCTCGTCTGCTGAACAACCATCATACGCTCCAACAACCAATCCTTTCTACAAGTGGTTAATAGATCAATATTTCTTAATCTAAATTATTTCATAGCGATATGAACCTAGCCTAAGACTCGCATGTGATCTGATAAAATTTTTAGGAAGTCTAAAACTGAAGTCCTGTTGAATTGCTATTTGATTAAAATAAATATGTACTTTTTAATTAGGCATGTTGTCTTAACGTGTATGAAACATAGTGTTGGAATTAAACTTTTTGCTGTTAACGTTAAATGACTGTGTAAATGTTAAATAAATCCGATAATATAATTTTCAATTTTTATAACTAATGTGAACAGAACAGAGAAAACGTAAGTAGACTGTAAACCGATGAGTCCCCCATCATTTGAGCTAATTATCCAGAATATAGAAATAATTAAGTTCTTACTTTTACTGCTGCTGATCCGCAGTCAGCGTAAGTTCTGTTAAATCCTTTCAACGCCCCATTCACTGTCACTAATTTAATCCTTCTAATCATTTTCATCTTGACTTCCTTACTTTTTTTACAGGCTACTCGAGAAAATAACTGTATTGCATAACTATAATATCTACATAAATCAAATAAGAAATAACAATGTAATATGTTTTTTTAAAGCATATGATTCTTAGTTTTGGTTTTCACTAGTTGAATGAAAGTGCATAAAATTTGTGATTGAGAAATATTATTTTCCTTGTTTACATATCTCTTTGAATGATATGGCCCTTCAATGAAAAAACGACTATTCGAGCTGTTGAAGAATTTCAAAACCTTATAATTCCTATAAAAGTCAATCTATTTGAAAAATAAATATAGTTCGGTCATCATAATTTTTTTGTAGCCGTTAGTACTCTATTGTGTTCATTTGATAAATATTTATATCTATACACATACAAACTAAACAACAATTTAGACTTTTTAGTTGAAAATAACATTTTTTTTTAAATGAATTCCTTAATATTCTTCTGCCTCAGGGAGAATGATCTCAAAAATTAAATTTTCTTCTATATAAAGATAATATAAAGGTTGTTTGATAAATAAGTGTCATTGGTATTATGAGTAAGTTCCATTCTATTTTTTTTCTAATTTTATTGCCTTGCTTTAAGCACACAAAAATAGTATACTCATAATCATATTATGTAACAGTTACTATATTATTATTATGTAGTATTATAGTATAATAGTTGAAAGTGAACTTTCCCAGTAAAACAGTCGTTCATAATTTCTCAGCATGTACCACCCTATCAAAATATTTCTGTCTTCTCTTCGTATTCTGGGCGTATCAAAGTTACACGCTTTGTTATCTGGCACATTTCTCAGTTCGGAATAGCTCTAAGGCTAATTTTATACATTTGTACAATGAAGTGATTTGAGTGAATCCAGGATATCGAAGAAAAAAATTCTTTTTGTGCCATTAATTCCAGAGAATCGCAGTTTTAATCCTATCTCCGGGAATTCAGTTCTTCGGCCGCTTTTGATTAATTGTGATATTCACGATTCTTCTTTGGTCAGTCGGTCCCCTACCTCGTCACCACAGATGCCACACGTCCCTGACTCCAGCCAAAAACTACCTTTTACTACAGAGCCTGTAAAACCGTTAATATGGCATTAATGATTTTCTCTAATTTTCTCCAACCTTGTATTTGGGTGAAATTGCTCGATCTGCTTTTGTAGCTCAAACTGTCTCTGCAAAAATGCTTCTAAAGTACATAAGGACTCTTCCATTCTAATTATAAATCTATTTATATATTATTAAAAATCAAAAAAGGATCTATCTAACTTTATATACAGTGTGCATGTATTGATTTTATGTATAGATTCTAATTTAGATTGAACGGTCTAGGTTTCACCCGGATTGAACGACTCTCTCCTTGTATGCAAATGGAAAGGAGAACTGCGTGAAGATTGTTCTCACATTTTAAAATCTGTGGTCACAGAAGAAGGAATGTGTTTTTCTTTCAACATGTTATCACCGCAGGAATTGTTTCGTGGCAATGGGTAAATGATAATTTTTGTCTTTATCTTTTTTATAGTGTACATCACAATCACAATCTTTGTTTGTTTTTTTAAATCAGAATTCCATATTATGAAGAACACACCAGATCAGCAAATAATATGTGGGCTTTGGACGGCGGTTACTTTGATGATGCACCATTAGAAACTTATCCAGAAAGGGCTTTGTTCCCCGGAAGCAAAGCTGGTATTACGTTTGTTTTCAAAGCGGAACCAGCGGATTCAGATTTTTTGTGCAGAGGGCCAGTCGAGGGATTTAAAGTAAACGGTTCTTCCTTGTGCAAATTGTGCGTGTTAACTTCCTTAAAATTCCTTCTTCCTACAGGTATTGCTGCACAATCCTGCTGAAATTCCAACAATAGGTGAACGTTACCTAAGAGTTCCATTAAAGCAAGAGGTGAGTTTTGAAAGTACAAATATATACTAAGAGCAACTAAATATTGCAATTGTTATCATTTTTATTTTTTGGTCATTTCCTGGATATATTTAAAAAAATATAAGATATATTTAATTTAAAAAAATAAATAAATAAAAAACTATTACTGAGTAAAACAATTTTACTAAAAATATTTTACTATGGAAACAATGAACAAAATATAAAATACAAGAGGTAGGGTTGAGATGAGAGATTAGTGTCCAAGTGGGTCAAGCTCAAGTGGTAGAGCACCTGCTTATCTAGCCGAAAGCCGTGGGTTCGAATCCCGCTCGTGACTGACGTTTTTATCTCAACCAAAACCTTAATTAAAGATTTATTTTTAATTATACTTTTTCCTACTCTTGTGTTGATCACCTCTTGTATTTGACATGCCATCAATTTTATGAGGTTTTGATGTATTACTGTGAATTATTTTCAATCAAAACTATTCTTAATTCTTCCAAATTCTATGACATCGCTGGGCGACATTGCGACTTTTTGCCCTCTTGACAATTCTTCCCCAAAGGCTTTCGATAGGGTTTAAGTCGGTACTTCATGCTGGCCACTCCAAACTTTCATTGGAGCCCGTTCCTATTAGACTCTTTCTGCATGGGGCTTTGCATTGTCATGCCTAAAAATGAAACCATCGCCAATTAGTGGCACATAAGGAACAACTTTTACTGACACATCTTCTATCTATCCCTCAATGAATACCTAGATTGTGCACCTTCCATAGACAAGCCTGCCCATACCATACACCACCAACCTCCAAAGCTACACCAGAGTGAAAATGTCGCACTCTCCTGTTCTTCTCCAAACACACTGTTGGCCATTAGAAGACCTCAAACAAAACCTTGACTCATCCAAAAACATGATTGTAGTCCATCTCTAATCTTGCTCAGACCAATCGTGATTTCTTGTAAAACTTAACTGTGCTGTTCTGTGTATTGCCAGAAGTTCTGGAATCACATAATCCAGCTTATGAAAGTCTTCACTTTACAGTGTGTAAACTAACATTAACCCGATGAAGACCTCATTCATGCCTTCTTGAATAACCTCCAATAACTTGGTAGCATGGAAGATCTTTGAGGCAGTTGTTCTGGAAATATTAAGCACCCTGATCTTTGGCTTCTTCCATCTTCCAACAATTCTAGGATTCTAGCCGAATCTGTATCACTTAAAATCTGTCTAAAGGATAATAAATATTAAGGATAGCCACTTTTTTGCCTATCAGGGTAGTTTAAAACATCAATATAAATCAATTCTACAGGTCATAGTGGCAGTTCAACCGAAAATCATGACGACAAGCCATGGACTGAGAACTTATTCACCTCACGGTCGCCAATGCTATTTCTTCAATGAAAGATATTTACAGTTTTTCAAAATATACACACAACAGAATTGTCAACTTGAGTGCTTAACCAATTATACATTGAAAGAATGTGGCTGTGTAGCAATTCATATGCCAAGTAAGCCTATTAAAAATCCTGCTGAATATATCTTTTTGCTTTTTATTAAATCATATTTTATTTAGGAAACCCCGACACTAAGATTTGTGGATCTGGAAGCAAACTTTGCATGCAAAACGCAAGCGGTGAGTTTCATTTCAATCTACATTTACATTTAATCCAGTTTAAAATGAAAACATTATAACAAATTTGATATTTATTTGAGTCCTTTGATATTAATAATTTCAGCTGTATTAAGACTTTTTGAGATAAAATCATCATACGAAGGAGAAACCGGTCAGCAAAGTTGTGACTGCTTACCTGCATGTACCTCACTGCAATATGACGCTGAGACTTCCCAAGCTGACTTTAACGCGTTTGCTGTTCTGAATGCATACAAGGATAATACAAGTGAAGTAGAAATGTAAAGTTGAAGTATATAAGGCGATTCAATCAATCGTTTAAACATTTATAAAACATAGGGTTGTTTAAACTTTTAGGATGCAGTTTGCCCGATTGACGGTGTTTTTTAAAGATATGCAATTCACAACTAGTAAGAGGAGTGAACTGTTTGGACTTGTTGATTTTATGGGTATTTCAGTTTGTTTTTATTATGTTGTCATGAATTATGTATGATGTATTGTATGTATTTTTTTCCCTAGCCAATTGTGGAGGACTTCTCGGACTTTTCTGTGGAGTCAGTTTTTTGAGCTTGGTCGAGATCATTTACTACATTACTTTGCGTTTCTGGAGCAACATGAAAACTCTAAAGCAAGAGGAAGAACAATTAGCAAATTCAACCGAAGAACATGTTCCAGACAATTTAAAAAAATTCATGGATTAATTATTTAAGTTAATTATGGATAATTTAATTAATTCTAAATTATCTCATACTGTGTTCAATTTTGTTGCTGATCTTTTATTCTTTTTCTTTTGCAAAATTTTTGTGACACCTCAACTTCTGGTGCTTAAAATTGTAAAATCAACAAACCTGCGATTGAAAATTGAAAAAAAAAAATCAATGACTGTGTGAATATTAGAAATGTATAAATTTTTAATGTCATATCTTCCTTTTAAAAAAAGTTGTACATAAAAAATCAGGGATAAGGAAAAATAGAAGAAATAAAAATACAGTTCCTTTATCAATCTTTCAAGAAACATTAAAACTATCTCTTATGATTTATATAGTTAAGACCTAGTGGTTAATTAACAATATAAACATTTACTTACAATGTTAAAAATTGTGACTTCAACCATAATGAATTAATTTTTAATAATTTAGTAGTAATAAATTAATTTTAATAGATTAGTAGAGTGGAAAAGATCTAATCGGTGATATATTCCTTGAGAGCATAACCAAGAACTGAGTGTTTTTCTTTCTTTCAAGTTTACCTTATCTCTGACTTTTTATTTACACGTATTGTTAAGCGGCCCATAGATGGTCAATATTATTGTACAATATAGATTGCACAATAATCTGATGGTTGCCCCTTAATGTTCGATAATATTGTACAAAATTGTGTTTGTGCAATGAACTTGAACAGTTTGAAGTCGATATTGAATTTTGTGCAATATTTTCCACTTGTTGATACTTTACAAACTGACTGATTTTGTGCAATAATGCCAACTGACGGTGCAATATTTTCCAGTTTGTACAATACATTTTCAATTTTTCGTCAATCATGCAATGTATTGCACAAACTTTCAACATCGTCTACACATGATCAATTAAATTGCATAACCCAAAATATTGTGCAATAATATAGATTGTTTCTGGGCCGTATATTAATTGAATTTATTTATTATTCCCTACAGCAATGTTTTTATTATAAGAATGAATAATTTTAAAAAAAAAATAATTAAACCATTGTCAAATACCAAAAACGGTACAAAGGTGTTTTTAATTGCTCTAACTTAACATCCAATTTACAATGTGCATCAAAATATGTATTTTTTTTAATTTATCATTTTAATGCATAGTGTTTAAAAGCTAATAAAAAATTAACATTAAAATCCAAATTTGAGGACAAAATTTATTTTCAAAAACAAACAGTATTATCACTACAAAAGAAAAATATACATGTAAAAGTCAAATGTATATTTAAAATATTCTACATTTGTTCTATAATAATAGCCATTTTATTCCGTTTCTCGCACACCGATCTGCAGTGAAATCGGAGGAAGTAGGTCTCCCAGTAGCCTGGGTTGATATTGTCTTGCCTCTTCATCAGATGGCACTTCTATTCAAGTTTCATGAAAATTCTTATTTTACAAAAATTAATTTTAAATTGAATCAATAAATGAATCTACATTACCTAATGCAAAAGTAGCATAGAGCGAAAACAAACAACAGACAACGATCAGTACTGCAATGAAGCTCATGGTAAACGATAATTTAGAAGTGGGGCAATGCTATTTTATAGGAAACAAAACTGTCACTTTGTTGTGTCAATTCTGCATGCTTATCAACCAAACAATTAAAGACACATTTCAGTTTGGTAGTAGATAATGTCTCAAAAAATAAAGTGATGATAATTTAAATGCATAAATTACATTTTCAAAGAGCTCCTGATTATTTAATTTTCTAAATTTAAACGATACAATAGAAAAAATTTAATAACTGTTAAATTTTTTCCTACTTTAAAAATGCTAAGTATGTATATGAAAACACTTCCTCTTAGGCAGAAATTAAAATGAAATGTGTTAAATTTAAAGCAACACTTTGTACAACAATCAATTTCTCAACAAAACTCCCTTTCAATTGAAAAGAAATATTAAAGTATTACAGCCAAATTTCTCACAAGCGTGAACATCACTTGGGAATGGGTTGTTGTCCACCCATAGAAATCCCAAAGGTCCACATATAGAAAAATTATTGGGTCATAAAGTGAAAGTTAAAATAAATAAAATTTTAATGAAATGTATACTTAACTACTTTTATATTTGTCATGTATTTTTATGTATATGGGCATTTCTCTGACATAAAGAATCTTTTTTCTACCATATCTAAATTGATTTAACACAAACACCATCTTTAGAACTGCCCAAATGGACTGAGAACTGACTAACTGGATTGAAAACTTACTAACGGAACAAAGAATTGACTAGTACTGAGAACAGACTAACTGAACTGAGAATTGATTAACTGAAACTAAGAACTGATTAACTGAACTGAGAACTGATTAACAGAACTGAGAACTAATTAACT